>BQNB010036698.1:0-49948 GCA_026074375.1 Tanacetum coccineum | reverse complement strand
TCAAGTACTATGTGTAATCTCAACTAAAGAAAATGTCACTCAAAGGCTCCCATTGGTTGATCCCCACAAGGAATGACACGCGGATATTTGAAGAAACACACCAAGAAGTGGGATTTTACAATAAATTACTTATAAAAGAAGCACAACGAGCCTGACACACGGAATGCCATGCTGGCAATCCGTGTGCTCACTTAATGATCCAACGGCTCAAAATTAGGATCCAATGATTGACATTGAATGAAGGGTTAAGATCAATTATAAGAGGAGCGTATCCAGACTCCTAGAAGCTTCACCAAGACCCTATAAATAGAGAGCCTCTCCTCACACACATCATCTTCTTTTTCTAGCTTTTAATAGTAGCTTAATTTAGTTTTAGCTAATGTAATCTTAAAATTCAGTTTTCAGCTTATTGTAATCATCATTTACAAAGTTTTGTATTCAGTTTTAAATCAATAAAATCATAGTTTACTTGTTTACAATCTGTTTTTACTTATAAGCTTTTATATATCTCAAATGCTTCTATTCAATCATTTCATAAGCTCTTAAAAACTCTTCATAAGCTCTCTGAGTCTCTAAGCTCAGATTGAGCTCAAATTAGTCATTTAATATACTTAAATATTTAAAATCAGTAATACCTATGCTTAATAAGGATTTTGGTTGCTTGGATGATGAACTAGCAATGGAAGAGTTCATAGGACTTAACTAGCTTATCCTTGTGATAAGCTAGAGCTTGTTGACAGCTCATTTGAGCCCTTATTTAGCCTTTGTTTAGCTAAGGCTTTTGTAAGTCTTCTTTAAATTTCAAGCCTCTTAGCTTAATAACTGCATTTGCTTATTTTCAGCTTATTTCTTGCTTATTAGTGCTTAAATCTGTGTTATTATGCTTATTATGAATGTTTGAATATCTGTTTATGAGTTCTATAGCTTAGATCTTAGTTTACTCTATTTTGTCTTTTAAATCTTTCAAAAACAAAAAAAATAGCATTAGCTTAATCATTGTTGTTTGATCTGATTTTTGTGTTTGAGAATGATAAGTAGTTGTGTTATAAGCTGTTAGACATCTGGTTTTCAAGTTTTGTTCATTAAATTCAAATTTCATAAGCTCAAATGAATTTTCATAAAAATAAGGGGGTGTTTGGCATAGCAGTACTAACCACAAGTTAGTACTGCTAGTCGCCACTTGGTCTTTGAATTTTTGTTTTAATCTTCAAAGGTAAGTCTGTTAGTGCTAGGTTAATTAGTTAGGATAGAGTTAATTAGGATTTGATTAATTAGATATAAGTCATAATCTGTTTAGTGTTATTAGAAATATTAGCTTAATTCAGTTCTAGATTTAGTATTTGCTTTTATTGCCTTTAGTTCTATGTTTTAAGAATGTAGGATTGTTCTCTTGGGTCTGCAGTAGAAGAATTTGAGAATTAGTCACTCAAGTGCAAACTGCACCAGCAGTTTTAAAAAGACAAATAGCCTCTTTCAACATCAAATATCAGAGGGTATAAGTAGCTTTTAGGATTTGATTTTTGGTTTATAAGTAGGTCTAGGGTCAGTGTCAATCTCTTTAAGCTTAGTTTTCAAAAATTAGTTTATTTAAATATCTGTTTTTAGCTTTAAAAACCTGCATTTTCATTTTCAAATGCCAAAATCATACCTAGTGCATTCTAAGTATAAGCTGTTTTCATTGAGTTTTTGATTAAGCATTTGAGTTTCAAAATTCTTTTCAAAGGTAGTTTTAGAAATCTTATAGTATAAGCTTTAAGATGGTATAAGCCATATTGTCAAAGGTGCCTTAAGGGGCTGTTTGGTTTTCAGTTTACACTAAAAGAGCTTATTTCTTTATTTTAGCTTATATGCTTATTGTAATTGCTTATTCAAGTTTAGTTTAGCTTATTAGGATAGTTTAAGCTCATTTTAGCTTATTTGATTTTGTCATTTGCTTATTTGAGCTAATTTGCTTTCTAGTGTAAAATTTTTAAGTGTTTTTAAGCTTTTTAGCTTTACTGTCTTTTTAGCTTATTGTCATTGCTTATTTTTGACCTCTTGTGCTTATTAGATATAGCTTTTCATCTTATTTTGTTCTTATAGTTGCTTATTAAGACATTAGCTTATTATTGTCTTAGCGTATTTTTTAATATTCATTTGCTTATAAGTGCTTAAATGCCCAAAACAGTTAAGCTTATTATTAGTTTTGTTATATAGTTTAAGCAATCCTTCTATTTTAGCTTATTTCTAGCATATTGTGGTTTATAAAAATAGTTGTTTTACAAAAGTTGCTTACTTTTAAGAGTTTTAAAAAGTTATAAAAAAATGGAAAAAATTAAAACACTTAGGAAAGTGGGAAGCCCCGGGTGAGCAAGGCTTGAACCCGGGACCTCTACCACCTTCACCAAGTGTTTTAACACCCACACCCTTAACCATTGTGCTACAATATTTCATCCGGTATTCCTTTGCATAATTTATCTTTTATACACGTTTTGGGCATAATAGTATAATAAGCTGTTTTAGCTTATTTCGCAGCTTATTTGATAAGTTGTGTTCCCGAGCTTATTTTTCCTAGATTCCTCTTAGTTCAAGCTATTTTCTATAATTGTTTCAGAATTTTTATAACTGGTTTAGTATTTTTAAACATTTATTTTTATTTAAAACTTTAAAAATTCATAAAAAATAGAAAAATAATCAAAAAAATATAATTATTTTTTAGAAACTTTTCTTTTATCATATAGTTCCTAGGAAAAATATTTTTGCTTTCGTAGGGTTTAATTTGCAAAATTTTATTTTTTAAATAACGGGATTCGTTCCCGTTCACGTTTTTCAAAATTTTAAGCTCAATTCAACTCCGTTTTTGCTCTAGTTTTCTTTAAACTTATTTTTTAGTCAATTAGAGTCTATTAAAAATGAAAAATTCATTTTAGGTTTAATTTTGGAAATTTAGGGTTTGTAATCACCATTTAGGGTTCTCGTTTTGCGTTTTTAGTTAAAGTTTAATTACCTGTTATTAAAGTTAGGTTTAATTGTCCTTTAATTTGCTCACTTTTAGGATTTTAGAAAACAAATCATCTCTGAACCAATTCAAATCATTGTCCAAATAACAAACGTGGTCTCAATTTTATAAATCTTCGAGGAATACGACCCGGTAATCACTTACCGGTAAATATACGTATTATTATATATAATTGTGAGAATTTTCCTTTCTTCCTTTGTCCTCAAGGGTAGTTTGGTAATTTTCTATACTTATATCATTATACGTGTATAAAACTTTACGCATCACTAAGTATTGCTACATAGTGAGAGTATCGATGTCTACTCCAGCCATGGTTCATGCAGATATAGAGTTTAGAAAAAGAAGAGAAAATATTCAAATTAATTCTAATTTTTAGCTCCTCGGCAACGACCAACAAACCAAAACCTTTCAATTGGAGGTATTTAATCCATTCAATAAGTTCCCCGAACCAAGATTCAAATTTTTAAAAACCGTTTGTGTCACTTACGAAAAAGGCGCACCTCTTTTGTAAAATTTATGTTACTTAAGAGAGTTACCCTAAGTTTGTTGATTATTCGGTGACCAAAAATATTTCCTTTTCTCATTTCTTTTGTTTGATTAGTGCATGCGCACTAGAAATTCCTATTTTCTAAATAATTCAAACGTAACCATTCCGAGACGTCGAAATAAAGGACGTGCTCCAAACATAGCGAGGGACCCCACTTCGTACTATCGTTGCACCAATGGCGGAACGTACAATGGAAGAGCTACTCCGCGCACCCACGGAAGGGTACGGAGAAGCTATTGTTTTACCGGAAATTAATGCGGATCATTTTGAGATCAAAACAAATTTGCTTCAATTGGTTCAAGCGAATCCATTTTACGGTCGTGCGAGTGAGAATCCTCATGCTCATATTAATAGTTTCAAAAGGATTACCTCGACTTTACGATTTAGGAATGTGCCTAATGATGTGATTAGCGTTATGATGTTTCATATACGCTCGAGGGTGCCGCTAAAACTTGGGTACAGAGAACAGAACCGTCCGAAACTCTGATCTGACAGATGGGAGGATCTCGTGCCCACATATTGTGAATCAAATTTCCCTCCTTCAAAACCACTCACTTTAAAAAATGAAATTTCTCGATTTACACAAAAATTTGAGGAGACTTTTAGTGAAGCGTGGGAACGATTTAAGGAGTTGCTTAGAGCTTGTCCCCATCACGGATTTACGGAGTTAACTCAAGTTGATACCTTTTATAACGGTTTAAACGAAAATGAACAAGACTCCTTAAAGGCAGCAGCGGGTGGAAATCTTTTGAGTAAGACGACTAGAGAGGCTTAAACATAATTTAAAATAAATCCAAAAGTTCTTTATTTTCACGGTAAAGATCAAATGGTTATCTAGAATTAATGCCTACTTCGTAGTAAAAACAGAAGAAAGAAATGATAAACTTGCGATCAACTTTCGACCTAGTCGAGATTGTTTCCTATGAAAGTTGTCACTCATTAACCCCTCCGGTTAAAGCTGTTGAGGAATCTTGCGTTACTTGTGGTGGTGCCCATTCTTGGTACAATTGTCCGGCTACCGATAACAATCAGGCTAGTGTTTGTGCGACTACGGGTACTTACAATCAAGTTAACCCTCCGAATCGTGTTAGTAATCAAATGGCACCACCAGGTTTTGCTCCGGTGCAAAACAATGGTCAAAATAGGTTTAATCAGAATCAAGTTCAAGGGAATAATTTTAATCGGGGAAATAATTTTTCATGGATTCAAGGTTTTCAAGCTCAAAATAATCATGCTCAAATTTCAAAACCAAGGATTTAAAAACAAACCTTTTCAATGCTAATAATCAATTTCCACAAAGATTTCATATGATTTTTCAAGTAACAAGAGGTAAGTAACGATTCAGATGTAGAGGACAATTGCAAAATCAATCCTCGTTGAAAGGAACCTTAAGATGAAATTCAAATATGATAAAATCTCAACAGCTGTTCGATGAGAATCAGACAAACTACATTTAAAAAAATAATTTTGCAAAACATGATTGTGGTAATGTTACAAAACAAAGCCTTAACTTTGGGTACCTCTTTCGAGTAATACCTTCCAAACCCGAAGGGTGAGATGTGAAAGCGATCACTAACTAACGAAGTGGTGTTTGCTTACGAGGGACCCTCGATTCCTACTATTCCTTTCTCCTAAAAAGGTAGTGGAACTAGAAACCGTGAGACAACGATAACGAGCAAACAAATTCCAAGAAGTAACCGGCACAAAATCCCACCTCCGGTTATCCCCAATTCAATTCCGAAACCGATTGTTCCAAACAGTTTTGCCTAAAACCACTCCCATTCTGGAATCTGATATCCGAATAATTTACCTAAGCCAAATAATTTCATATCCTTCACGACGTGATGATCAAAAGACCCGAGACAAAGCAATCGAATCAATATGAGAAATCTTTCAAATCTTTCAAGATTTGCTCCTAAATTCGACATAAGTTTCCGGCGGATAGCTTTACTTTTGATGCAAGAATTTGCTCCTACGAATAAGAGTTTTTGCTCATGAATATAGAAAAGTTGCTTGAGTTAGCAAAGATAACGTGAACGAGAATTCTCGACAATGCTCCTCAAAAAGCTTCCAAAAATCTGGAGATCGCACAAGTTTCTTATTCCATGTAATATTCCCGTGAATGGATATATGTCATGCAGATTGGCCGATCTACGGCGCGAGCATAAAGCCATATGCTCTTTCTATTGGAAAAGAGATTTCTTTACTGATCTTACACCAACTCGGATGACTTTAGAGTTAGCGGATCGATCGATTACTTATCCTAAAGGACTCGCCGAAGACGTTTTTGTCAAAGTTGGGAAATTTCATTTTCCTACAGACTTTGTTGTTGTCGATTTTAAAGCTGATCCTCGAGTTCCTCTCATACTTGGTAGATCCTTTTTGAGGACCGGTCGTGCTTTAATTGATGTTTATGGAGAGGAAATAACCCTCCGGGTTGATAACGAAGCCGTCACTTTTAATCTAGATCAAACCACGAGATACTCCTCTACAAATGATAAGTCGGTAAACCGAATTGACATCATTGATGTAGTTTGTAAGGAGTATGCTCTGGAATTGCTAAGATTTTCTAATTCTTTGGGTGGCAATCCCACCCCGACGTCTGAGCCGTTTACTTCCGAATTCATTTTGGAAGAAATCGAAGCCTATCTTAAGGACGATTCGATTTCACCGGAAATTGATCACCCTGATTGTGATCCGGAGGGAGATATTTGCTTAATTGAAAAATTATTAAATAATGACCCGTTTCAACTTCCTCCGATGGACCTAAAACAAAGTGAAGTGACCGAGGCAAAATCTTCAATTGAAGAGCCTCCGGAATTAGAGTTAAAAGATAATAACCGACTCACATAGAGTATGCTTACTTAGAAAAAATCACAAGTTTTACCAATTATTATTGCAAAAGGTTTAAAAAATGAAAAAAGAAAGCTCTTAAAAGGTGCTTAAAATCTCATATAATGGTCCAATGCTATGAAAATCACCGACATCAAGGGTATCGACGCCTCCGTTTCTTTCATACACACAAAATCTTGATGGAGGATGATTAACAAACCCAACGGTTCAAGTCAAAGACGGTAAAACCCAAAAAATTCTGAGGTAATAAAAAAGGAGGTCTTAAAACTTCCTTGATGCCGTAATATTTACCGATCATCCGACACCCATGGGTAGTCCAGTGCATGTGTTCCAAAGAAAGAGGAATTACCGTTGTTGCTAATGAATAGAATTGAATAAATTCGACAACGTCTTAATTACCTGGGGTGGAGAGTTATAATTTGACCAATAGAAATTAAAATGACGCAACTCGAACAAGATCATTTTCCCACTGCCTTTATGTGGATCAAATGATAGAAAGAATTTAGCCGAAATGAGATTTTAATTGTTTTCTAGATGGATTTTCAGGGTATTTCAAAATACCAATAGATCCCCAAGACCAGGAGAAAACTACTTTCACATGCCCGTATGAAACTTTCGCGTACCGTCGCATGCCATTTGGCTTGTGTAATGCTCCTGGTACTTTTCAACGGTGTATGATGGTCATATTCCATGATATGA
The DNA here is from genome assembly GCA_026074375.1 of Tanacetum coccineum. Taxonomy (NCBI): domain Eukaryota; kingdom Viridiplantae; phylum Streptophyta; class Magnoliopsida; order Asterales; family Asteraceae; genus Tanacetum; species Tanacetum coccineum. The sequence goes on along the minus strand of BQNB010036698.1, from coordinate 42,851 downwards.
TCGAAAAGACTATGGAAGTGTTTATGGATGATTTCTCGGTTTTTGGGGATAGTTTTGATTCATGCCTCTCCAATTTAGAAAAAAAAATGCTAAAACGGTGTGAAAACACGAATTTAGTTCTTAATTGGGAGAAGTGTTAGGGCATAAACGTTCATTTCCAAATTGGGAGAATTTTAAAATTCAGTTTTCAGCTTATTGTAATCTTCATTTCCAAAGTTTTGTATTCAGTTTTAAATCAACAAAATCATAGTTTACTTATTTACAATCTGTTTTTACTTATATGCTTTTATATCTCAAATGCTTCTATTCAACTATTTCACAAGCTACTCTTATAAGCTCTTCATAAGCTCTCTGAGTCTCTAAGCTCAGATTGAGCTCAAATTAGTCATTGAATATACTTAAACATTTAAAATCAGTTAATACCTATGCTTAATAAGGATTTTAGTTGCTTGGATGATGAACTAGCAATAAAAGAGTTCATAGGACTTTACTAGCTTATCCTTGTGATAAGCTAGAGCTTATTGACAGCTCTTTGAGCAAATCAAGCCTTTGTTTAGCTAAGGCTTTTGTAAGTCTTCTTTAAATTTCAAGTCTCTTAGCTTAATAATTGCATTTTCTTATTTTCAGCTTATTTCTTGCTTATTAGTGCTTAAATCTGTGTTATTATGCTTATTATGAATGTTTGAATATCTGTTTATGAGTTTACTATAACTGTAGAGCTTAGTTTTACTCTAGTTTTGTCTTTTTAAATCTCTGTCAAAAACAAAAATAAAATAGCATAGCTTAATCTTGTTGTTTGATCTGATTTTTGTGTTTGAGAATGAAATAGTCTGTGTTACAAAGCTGTTAGACATCTGGTATTCAAGTTTTGTTCATTAAATTCAAATTTCATAAGCTCAAATGAATTTTCATAAAAATAAGGGGGTGTTTGGCATAGCAGTACTAACCACAAGTTAGTACTGCTAGTGGCTACTTCGTCTTTGAATTTTTTGTTTTAAATCTCAAAGGTAAGTCTTATTAGTGCATATAAGTTTGATTAATAGGTTAGAGATAAATTAGAATTGATTAGTTTATTAGATATAATCATAATCTGTTTAATGGTTATAAGAAATATTAGCTTAATTCAGTTCTAATTTATATTTGCTTTAATTGCCTTAAGATATTTATGTTTTAAGTATGTTTAGGATTGATTCTCTTGGGTCCTGCAGTAGAAGAATTTAAAATTAGTCACGTCAGTGCAAACTGCACAAGTAGTTTTAAAAGACAAATAACCTCTTTCAAACATCAAATACAGATGGTCTAATCAGTCGCTTCATTAGGATTTGATTTTTGGTTTATAAGTAGGTCTAGGGTCAGTGTCAATCTCTTTAAACTTAGTTTTCAAAAAGTAGCTTATTTAGTTATCGGTTTTTAGCCTTTAAATCCTGCATTTTCATTTTCAAAAGCCAAAGTCATACCTAGTGCATTCTAAGTATAAGCTGTTTTCATTGAGTTTTTGATTAAGCATTTGAGTTTCAAAATTCTTTTCAAAGGTAGTTTTAGAAAGCTTATAGTATAAGCTTTAAGATGGTATAAGCCATATTGTCATAAAGTTCCATTTGAGTGCTTAAAATTAAGCTCAAAGGTGCCTTAAGGGGCTGTTTGGTTTTTAGTTTACACTAAAAGAGCTTATTTCTTTATTCTAGCTTATCTGCTTATTGTTATGGCTTATTTAGGATTAGCTTAGCTTATTAGTTTAGTATAATCCCATTTTAGCTTATTTGGTTTTGATTTAAGCTTATTTGAGTTTATTTGCTTTCTAGTGTAAAATTTTAAGTGTTTTATAAGCGTTTTACAACTCTTCTATTCTTTCTAGCTTATCTTTTTGTGCTTATTTTGTTCTTATAGTTGCTTATTAAGACATTAGCTTATTATTGTCTTAGCGTATTTTTTAATATTCATTTGCTTATAAGTGCTTAAATGCCCAAAACAGTTAAGCTTATTATTAGTTTTGTTATATAGTTTAAGCAATCCTTCTATTTTAGCTTATTTCTAGCATATTGTGGTTTATAAAAAATAGTTGTTTTACAAAAGTTGCTTACTTTTAAGAGTTTTAAAAAGTTATAAAAAAATGGAAAAAATTAAAACACTTAGGAAAGTGGGAAGCCCCGGGTGAGCAAGGCTTGAACCCGGGACCTCTACCACCTTCACCAAGTGTTTTTTAAAAAAACCACTACCCCACAATACCCTAACCATTGTGCACAATATTTTCTCCGGTAATCCTTGCAAATTTATCTTTAGACGACGATTTGGCATAATAGTATATATAAGCTGTTTTTTAGCTTATTTCGCAGCTTATTTGATAAGTTGTGTTCCCGAGCTTATTTTTCCTAGATTCCTCTTAGTTCAAGCTATTTTCTATAATTGTTTCAGAATTTTTATAACTGGTTTAGTAGTTTTAAAACATTTATTTTTATTTAAAACGTTAAAAATCCAAAAAAAATAGAAAAATAAATCAAAAAATAATTAATTATATTTTTAGAAACTTTTGCTTTTATCATAAATATGTTCCTAGGAAAAAATATTTTTGCTTCGTAGGTTTAATTTTGCAAAATTTTTATATTTTAAATAACGGGATCGTGTCCAGATCTACAGATTTTTCAAAATTTTAAGCTCAATTCAACTCCGTTTTTGCTCTAGTTTTCTTTAAACTTATTTTTTAGTCAATTAGAGTCTATTAAAAATGAAAAATTCATTTTAGGTTTAATTTTGGAAATTTAGGGTTTGTAATCACCATTTAGGGTTCCCGTTTTGCGTTTTTAGTTAAAGTTTAATTACCTGTTATTAAAGTTAGGTTTAATTGTCCTTTAATTTGCTCACTTTTAGGATTTTAGAAAACAAATCATCTCTGAACCAATTCAAATCATTGTCCAAATAACAAACGTGATCTCAATTTTATAAATCTTCGAGGAATACGACCCGGTAATCACTTACCAGTAAATATACGTATTATTATATATAATTGTGAGAATTCTCCTTTCTTCCTTTGTCCTCAAGGATAGTTTGGTAATTTTATATCTATTATATTATTTTACGTGTATAAAACTTTACGCATCACTTGCCAAAAGCAAATGTGTATAGTCACATTTACTTCTAGCACGATCATGTAACTATATGCCTTTACAATAGCCACAGCATATCACAAATGTGTGACTAAATTTTGTTTATGGCCACATTTAAGGTGATTATATGTTACCAATATATTCATAACAGTCACATCGTGAAGTATTCATGTGGCTATTATTTAGAGCAAAATGTGAAATCGGTTATCATTAAATTTCATATTAGTCACATTGAGTGTTTGTGTGTCTAAATTCATAATGTCATATATGGTCACATGAAGTGTTTGTTTATGTGTCTAAATCATGGACTCAAGTTTTGTCACACATTGTTTAAGTGTAGCCAAAATCCAGTAATAAGGTTTTAATAAGTACTTTAGCCTGCAAATGCAATGTGCAAATGCTTGCTTGCAAATGCTTGCTTGCAAATGCTTGCTTGCTAATGCTTGCTTGCAAATGCAAGCTGCAAATGCAATGTACAAATGCAATGTGCATATGCAATCTGCAAATGCAATGTGCAAATGCTTGTTTGCAAATGCAAGCTGCAAATGCAATGTACAAATGCAATGTGCATATGCAAGCTGCAAATGCAATGTGCAAGCTGTAATAACACACAAACCAGACAATAACATCACAAACCAAACAGACCAATACATTAAATTTCATAAGGTTTTAAAGAGTACATAATCACCATTACATAAGTCACCATAAAGTTTGATTGCTAAACAAAACACAAACAAAAGCTAACATCTGCTAGTCCCATTTTCTTTTTAATTTCATCCCATGTAGTAACATTTGCTAGTCCCAACACACATCTTGTGACTTGTATCTAAAAATACAAAAAAAAACTAAAACAACATTAACTAAGAAAGTTGATTAATTAACATTCATCAACAGATACAAGTCATTACTACATGAAATATTGTTTGATTAGCTAATACAAGTTAGATTGCCCAAAAATTAGCTTAACATGTTACGAGAATACTGTTTTAAGCTGAGCACTAGATGAAATTAAATAAAATGATGAAATCCTTTCATCACCTTTCAAGCCATCAAAACCTTTTCTTTTTTTCCTTTGACCTTGTCCTGCACCATCTTCCCAGGTGTCCTATTCATATTTCTTCACCATAATTATCCAGTTTTCAACATTAGCTAGTCCAAGCACACATCTCTTGATTGGAATAGGGCTTTTAAAGATGACTTTTGGAATGGGCTTCTCTGCAACTGGTAGATAATCCTCAACAATTTTATATCCATACCATGCAAGCAATTCTTTTGGAATGGGCTCCTTAGACAGTTTTGCAATTGATGGCCCCTCCTTATGAATACTTGTTATTGATGGCCCCTTACTAGAAATACCTTTGCTGTCATCTGAGCTATCTGCAAAAACAAATTAAAAATCAAACTAAGTCTGCTAAGTCTGTTGACCCACATTACAGATGCAAGCACACCATTTGACCCACATTACAGATGCAGAAAACATGATGATTGTCCATCCCATAATCCTTACCATTCATCCACTTGTCTGCATATCTTCCAGGTGTCCTCATCCTAAATTTATTCAAAATATCATCCCATGTGTCAACATTTGGTAGTCCAAGCACACATCCTGTGATTGCATTAGGGCTATTGACATTTGGATTGTGTTTGTGTGAGACTGGTACATATTTAGCTTTAGACTTTGAAGAGTGACATTCGTGAATGGGATCCTGACCAGTGTGCACTATGGTATCCTCCTTGTCTGTGCTAGGAAAATAGCAATCAGAAAGATAGTCCTCAATATTGTCATAGCCATATTTGTCTAGCAATCCTTGTACTGATGGCATATAAACAGGTACCCTTAGTATTGATGGGCCATTGCTGTCATCTGAACTATCTGAAATCTTAATTAATTTTGCAAAAAAAAATCATAATAGTTACCCATAAGTCTGCTATCAATGCACATAAGGTAAACCAAACACCCTTAAGTCTGCTAACTCTGCAAATAAGGTGAACAACCAGCCCTAACTCTGTTAATAAGCTAAATAAATCAGTCTACAAATAAGAAAAAACCAAACACCCCTAATTCTGATAACTCTATAAATATGCTAAACAAGCAGCCCTAACTATGCTAACTCTGCAAATAAGCTAACCCATAGCAGCCCTAAGTCTTCAAATAAGGTAAACCACATAACTTTAATTCTGCTAACTCTGCTAATAAGCACACCCCTAAGTCTGCTAACTCTGTTAATAAGCTAACCCCTAATTCTGCTAACTCTGGAAATAAGCTTAACACAATAACCCATAAATCTACTAATAAGCTAAACCCAATAACCCATAAATCTGCTAATAAGCTAAACCCAACAGCCCTATGTCTGCAAATAAGCAATTAACCTAATTAAGAAAACCTAATTCTGCTAATAAGCGCAACCAAAATAAGCTAAACACCAAAATACAAATAACCCACATACAAAGAAGTTAATAAGCTAATAAGCTAAACCAAAATAAATTCAACAAATGACAAACCTTTAGTTGATGGCTTTGGAGCTTACCTTTGACCCACATTGCTCTACTTAGACTTAAGATGCTTATGCTTAGCCAACATACATGCTTATTATGACATTTCAATGTCTTTCCAAGAAAGGTTTTACATCACTCTCATTGCAATCTGATTTGAACCCCAAAAAACTGCCTTGTCCTTGTACTCATCTGACAAGATAGCTGGTACCATCTTTGAGGCAAACTCTTAGGTGGTTATGGAGAGTCATAATCTATCTCCTCAGAAGTGCTAATTTGAGAAGTGCTATATGAGTCTGCGTTGTTGTTGTCTAAGCTACTATCTAAATTCACAACAATGATTTCTTCAAGGTAACAACAAAGTCTGAGCTATGCACATACTCCTCAGAAGTGCTAATCTCCCCATGGGTCAAAGGCTAATGCATATGGGTCAAAAGTTAAAGCATATGGGTCTAATTTATAATCCAAACACTCATAATACTTCTATGTGTTTAAAGCATATAAGGGGACTTCGAAAAGGTTATTCATCTAAGACACAAGATCAGATAACAACACACAACTACACACATGAGCAATTAAGCTGAAAAAAAAAGATAAACGGACAAACACATTAGCAGATACGCTAAAAAAATAAGCAAAAAAAGCAACGAATAAGACAAAAAATAGATAATAAAGTTACCGATTCGATCGCCCATGTTTGAATTCTGGTATTATGAAAAATGTTTGGGATTACAAGTAGCTGAACAAATTTTGGTTGGTGGAATATTATTTAGTGTTATGATGGGTGGAAGAGTATAAGGGGGAAAAATAAGCGCAGGGGCTTAACTATCTACTTCATAATCACCTCATTAAGCATAATTAATCTAATTCTTCTTCCAATTATGAATAGGTTACCTGGCTGAGATGGTAACCCATTTGACCTTTATCTTGGAGGTCGCGGGTTCAATTCTCGCTGGGCGTGATTCCTTCAATTTTTTTTTTGGTATTTTGAAAACCAAAAACCAAACGCCCCTTATCTATACTAGCTTATCAACACTTTTAAAGCTGAGAATAAGCCGTTTTAATAAGCAGATTTACGCAGTTTTCATATAACTATTAAGCCCAAATTGAATAAGCTAGGAAGTAGCTTATTCACAATATAAAAGTTTTGTACCAAGCTGCAACCCCAAAACGCCAAACATTCTTAAACAGCAAAATGTGCAAACCCAAAGCCAAACACGCAGAGACAACATACTGCCATAAAAATGCAGACCAAAACCATTTGACACTAAATCTCGCTCCAAGGAATGACATGCGAGGACACAAGGCCGGTCCCTTCTAACAAACCCATAAATAACAGCTCAATTTTTTAAAAAACAAATACATTGCACGTTAGCAATTTCATGACTCATCCGGGGTATCGGCCAGGTTTAAAAGCCTCGTATACAAACATATAAACCAAACAAGAAGTAAAAAATTAATTGATAAATTGAAATCCTTCACAAGAGTATTTGCAGCAAAACAAAAGCTTAAAAAGGTTTTGCACAGTACAAACATAAATCCTTAAACAAGTATAAAAAATCGAATGTCTATATGCTTTAAAAGAATGGGTGAAATATGATAAAGGTAGAGTGTGACAACTTGAGCATGACATGGTTCACTTGGATTTTTGTATAACAACACCTCCACAGTTGGTTCAATAGTAGTCATTTCGTGCTTCATTACCCAAGTCACGTCGATCTACACGTGGCAATATGTTATCATTGTGCTGGTGAATAACGGTACTAAATTCCTCATTAACTTCGTTATACGTATCTTTGTAATTCTTGGGAGGTATCTTAAAGATAATAGACAATTTTTTATCTATCTGGTCTTTCACATAAAACACTTGTCGTGCTTATGAGGCTAATATGAACAGATCAACCTTGTGGCCTAAATTATTTAGGTCAACCAATGTATACCCAAGAGTAGTATCGTATTTCACACCACCAGCTCTGTGATCAACCCAATCACATTTGAAAAGAGGAATTTGCCTGAAACGGTAATCTAGTACCCATATCTCTTGTAAAATCCCATAATAAAATGCTTGTCTTATGGTTGAAACTTCTTTAGATATGTGCAGATCTATCGCCTCAACACTAACCCCACTGTTCTGGTAAACTTTGCCATCATGACATTTCATATGAAAGGTATACCCATTGATGTTATATGCATCGTATTTCACTACAGTGGCGCATGTTCTATATGAATAATCCACTTACCGTTCAGATACCTTCTTTGGAGATCACTAACTCTCTCTCAACCTGAATTTCATTACAAGTATATATTAACTTCAAATTGAAGGAACAAAAAACAAACAATTATAAATAACATATGATTAATTACCTCTTTGCGTAGCCACTTAGCAAAAGATTTACTATTCTCATTCTCCAGAAATGCTATTCGTTTACTCGGGTTTTCTGTTTTTAAAACTTGTATATCTTTGATTATTATATTTGATAGAACATTTTAACTAACGAAATAGACATGTGTTAGTAATACTTATTCAATATATGGTACAAGTTCATCTGTATTCTGTATTACATACAAATGTGATTTCTAAAAGTGTGCCATAGAAACTTTACTTGATTTGCCGACCGACAATGGCTTTCCTTCCTTATATCATCAGTTTCATGTTTATCAGGTGGGATACCAATAGTTTCCATGGATTTATGATATTCGCTAAAAAAAATCTATTGTTTCTTCCACAATAGTCTCCTCAGCAATGCATCCCTCTGGTCTATTTTTATTTCGCACATGTCCTTTAATAACCTTCATACATCTTTTGAATGGATACATCCACCGAAAGCATATGGGACCACATAATCTTACCTCCCTAGGTAGGTGGCATCAGTCAAATGACCATAATATCAAAAATGACAGAGGAAAAGAACTTCTCGAGTAGCGCACAGTATCACTACAAGTGTTCCGCTTGCATCGTACTAGTTCTTACAATCTGATTTCCTTGCTACATATCAATATTAAAGAAATAAAACCAGATAATAGCATAGCAATGAGGCTAGGTGCACTGATTCTAAACGTAATTACAATAGGCCAAAAATATTGCATTAGCATGTATTGTCCTGCATTAGGCCAATGAGCTTCCTTATCCTTTAGGCTGACCAACTTAAGAAATTTTGAACAATAGCCTTGTGGTTACGCCTGATGTTGTATAGACGTTTCACAAAAGATGTCCTTTTTCACATTTCGATAACATTAACCTGCTAGAGGTAGTGTTGTTTTGTCTTCTTCTTGCATAGCAAACAACTTTGGTTTTACCCCCCAACTCAGCTAGATCCAATCGAGCATTCACTCCATCTTTCGTCTTTCCTAAAACATTTAGCAAAGTTCTGACTAGACTCTCAGTAACATTATTTTCTACATGCATAAAATCAATACAATGTGGAACAGAATGATTCCTCCAATACCTAAGTTTTTATACCAAATGTTGAATTTCTTCCAATATGTACCATTTTGTCCGTTTACTTGGCTTGAACCACCCTCTTCTTTTGTTGTGTTTCTTTTCTGCTTTTGAATCTTCCCACCTCTGCCTCTCGTATCTTCTTGGTTTTCTGATGCCTTATTGTTTGTTCGTTTTCCTTTTCCCCACTTATTTTCAATATGTTGTACCTCGTTGTATATTTGTTCCCCTGCATTGATTTGGAGCAAGGAAAATTCTTGTTGTCCCATTAAATGCCTTCTTCTGCTTTCTGACGGATGGTTATATGGTAGATATCGTCTGTGACCAACATAGCTTTGCTTAGATGAGGCAGAAAGTCATTGCAGTCTTGGTATGATTGGAAAGTACCACATTACCTTTGCTGGAATGTTTTCGTACACTTTCTTTGTCTTATTATCCACCTTCCATCTTGATGTCCCACAAGTTCGACACGCAGTCAGATCCTTGTCATTCTTCCAGTAAAGAAGGCAGTTGTTGATACATACATGTATCTTTTTGTATCCTGATCCCATCAATCTCATAACTTTTTTGGCTTGATAAGTTTTTTCCACCATTTCGTTACCAGCAGGTAGCATCTTTTTTATCAAGCCTAGTAATTCAGTGAAGAACTTATCAGAAGCTCCGTATTTACCCTTCAAGTTGAGTAGTTTAACTATTGCGGACAACTTTGTGAAGTCAGGACATCCTTCGTAAAGAGGCTTCTCTGCGTCTAATAATAGTTCTTGAAACTTGACAAGGTCATCCACATCAAAATTATCTTTTGTAGCATTAACCATTTCTACTGTTGCTGGGCCATCTGTTGGAATATAAGCAAAATCCATGTCGTCAACAAACTCTGTTGTAGCATTAACAGGTTTTGGGGCACTTATTGATGGCTCATCCTCTTCTCCATGTTTAGTCCACTTTGTGTAGCTTATATCAATCCCATGTCTGTATAAATGGTACTGCACTTCCTCCACTTTATGCTCTATGTGGTTTAAACATTTGGTACACGGACATGGAATGTAAATATGTTTTTTATTAACTCGTGGGTCGATGTTCCCCGTCTTCTGCAAGTTGTGTACTGCATAATCAGTAAACGCTGCTACTCCATCAACATAAGATTTGCTGATCCTATTAGTTTCCATCCAAGACTTGTCCATGTTTATAAATGTGTCCCTGCAGGTCACCCCATCGTTAGTTTAAAGGTCCGGTGAACAAAAACCAATATAAACTCACAATATAAGAACAGATTCTGGTAACTTGACATTTATTTTTTCAATTAAGATAGTTGGTTGAGGCCAATTTATAGCTTTTTCAACCACCCATTCCCCTTGTAAATATCACCCATCCAGGAACCCTAATTCATTTAGTCCCAATTCTGGTTCCATGTTCATGTGGTAATAGGCTTAACAGGGCTACTTATATATTTTAACCAATTAACTAGCTAATTTTACCAAGAAATATGACATAATTTACAAGAAGAAATCTCAAAACAAATGTTCAATTACAGCATAATCAAGACATTTTCAATTACAGAATCATAAACACGGTTTTTTAGAACGATGTGTACAAAAGGAACATAATACTTACTAGTGGTGACGGGAGTGGTGGGTCTATGATGGGAGAGTGACAACGATCGACGAGAGAGTGACGTGATGAGAGCTGTGGTGGTGACAGGATTTGTGGTGAGATGAGAGGGAGTTGTGGCGGGTGACAGGAGGAGTTGTTTCTGGGGGAATATGATTCATGAAATTTTTGGGGGAATACATTATCACAAATTTTACGAAATATTTCACGAAAATATCAGAGGGAAAATACCTTTAGCCACGATAATATAGAAAAGGTTGCAAAAATCATGAATTGATAGACGGGCGGTCGACCTCCCGGTATCTTCTGTAATCATTCTAGGCGGGATTAATCGGGAAAATAATTTTAGCCACGATAATAGTTGTGAATAAGAGTTATTTTAATTATTTACCACAAAATTTAACGTAATAGTAGCAAAGGTTAAAAAAATCGTGAATCGATAGTCGGGCGATCGACTTGCCTGTAGCTTGTAATCGTTCTAAGCGGGATTAATCGGTGAGTGTCGGTCGACCTCTCTGTTACGACACATCCATGACTAGTGAAAATGTTTAATTAACATGGTTGTAGTGGCTTATATTATAATGGAACCCATGCATGACCGGTGATTATGGCTAATTCATATGGGTCGATCATGGGTCATGTGCATTAGGATATCATTGGTTACATTCAGTATTTGACATCAGCTTAGAGTGTCATGTTACGACACATCCATGACTGGTGACAATTGGTAATTAACATGGGTTATGGGTCATGTGCATTGGGTTGTAGTGGCTTATATTGTAATGGAACCCATGCATGACCGGTGATTATGGCTAATTCATATGGGTCGTCGATCATGGGTCATGTGCATTAGGATATCACTGGTCACATTCATTAATGGGTATTTGACATCATATGGGTCATATGCATTGGGTTGTAGTTGCTTAGAGTGTCATGTTACGACACATCATGACTGGTGACAATTGGTAATTAACATGGATCATGGGTCATGTGCATTGGGTTGTAGTGGCTTATATTGTAATGGAACCCATGCATGACCGGTGATTATGGCTAATTCATATGGGTCATGGGTCATGTGCATTAGGATATCACTAGTCACATTCATTAATGGGTATTTGACATCATATGGGTCATATTAGGGGTGTTCACGGGGCGGTTCGGTTCGGTATGTTGGTAACGTATTTCTAAATTTTCTAAATTTTTAATTTAAATTTAAATTTTTTAAATTTTGTATTAGATAGATGTTTTGGTAGAATCAATTGGTATTATGACTATATGGATGAGTATAACATGTAAGATTACCACTTTTTAATATGTTAATTGTCATAAAATTTTATTTTTTAAAATAAATTTAAATTGTTAATAAACATATAGTCACACATTCCTTTTTAATGATAAAAGATTACATCTTTAATTGAGCGCCAAATTTAAATAATCAATGTCAAATTATCAATAATTCAAAAATTTTAACTTTTTAAAAATTTAAAATTTGGAGCCAAATTGCAGCCAAAAATTTTAAAATCACATATGAATATGGACGGTTTATTTTCCTAATTTCAGCAAAAACACTTTTTCATCTCTAAAAAAAGGCTGCAACCAAAACAGAACAATAACATCTCTTTTTACACCATTAATTACCACTTTTACTTATTTTCTTTTACACATTGCGGCTAAAGAATCATGGAAACTGAAGCCATTGATAATCAGGCCAATTTGGTTAATTATGATAATGAAAATGAAAATGAAATTGACGATTTAGGATATCAATCAGAGGAGTATATTGAGGATGCGCATGAGGATGATGAAAACAACCATTCAAATGGTTATGCTAAGAGGGGCATAACCAGGTTATGCAAGTTTCGCAGGGAATATGGAAAACCCAGTAGAGTAAAGCTCAGTGTAATCTTCGATGCATTGAATAGGATATCAGGAAAACATAGAGCATTGTTTTTGAGTTTTTTTAGGAGACATGGTTCGTGAGCATATAGGTTTGCAGATTCTATCCTGGAAGAAGGTGGGTCTAGAAGCAAGAAATAAACTATGGGATGAAATCACGGTACACATATACTATTTTTGAACCCAGTACTACATAAGTTTATCTCTGCATTTACATTATGTGCAACTAATTAATTCACAATATTGTGTTAATCTTTGCAGCGATACTTTGATGTTGACTTGACGGTCAGAAAGCTGGTAATGAATCGTCTTGGTCAACTTCTAAGGAATTTTAGAAGGAAACTGAGACAAACATACATATTGCCCAACCAAGATACACCTTCAAAGCTAAATGAAGTCCCGGCGAAGTATACTGCAATTTTAAAAGCCGAAGATTGGGTCAATTTTGTAAACTACACGGCCACCGAGGAATACAAGGTTTTAATTAGTCATTTTTATTTAAGTCCATATATCTTTCATAACTTTGTGTTTCCATATATATTAGTTTTATACTAGCAGCATTACTACATCTAAACGCCTTATGATTTTGTGTTGCAAGGTGAAATCTGCTAAAGCTAAAATGGCGCGTTCCAAGTGTGTTTTTCCGCATACAATGGGACGAGGTGGATACGCACATGTGAAAGAGAAAATGGTAAGATTACACATTTGCACATTTGCATTTCATAGCATCATTCGTTTATATCGGTTTAACTTACATGTGTATGTATTTGATGTTTATAAGATTGAAAAAAAATTTGAACAGATGAAGAAAACCACCCGTGTAACCCTTGTGGTTGAAAGGAAAGTTAAACAAAGACGGATAATATCAATATGATGAGATTAGATCAGTGGGAGATAAACTTCTAAGTTTGACTGCAATTTTTTTTATTATGTTCATTTTAGTATAATAACCTATTTCCTATATTGTGTGTGCAGAAAGAAACTGAGGACAAGATCAAAGAAGGAACCTTGCAGGTAGATCAAGGCACTGATGCCATCACACTTGTATTAGGTAAGGAAAAGGGAGGTTATGCAAGAGGAGTGGGAAGTGGAGTGACATACAAGAGGTATTTTGATCTTCCAGCAAGATGTCACAAACAAAGGTAATGGTGACTGAACTGAAAAATCAGTTGGCTACACAAGGGGGGCAGTTGAAGTTGTAAAACCCACATGAAAATACCATGAAATTTGAAATTTTTAACAAATTAAGAGAAACCACAAGAAAACTTATGAATTAATGTGGTAGATGAATCATCTTGGAAACAGCTTTTCTCTTTTTATAAGAGAATTTTAGAAGGAAACTGAGTTCAAACTTACATATTGCCCGACCAAGATACACTTCAAGCTAAATAAAGTCCCGACAAAGTTTTCTGTAATTTTTAAAAAGCAGAAAGATTGGGTCACAATTTTGTAAATCTACACGGCCACGAGGAATACAAGGTTTTATTTAGTCATTTTTAATTTAAGTCCATATATTCTTTATAACTTTGTGGTTTCCATTATATATATTAGTTTTTATACTAGCAGCATTAATGCTATCTTAAAAGCCTTATGATTTTGTGTTGAAAGGTGGAATTTGCAAAAAAGCTAAATATGGGCGTTCCAAGTGTGTTTTTCCAAATACAATGACGAGGTGGATACGCACATGTGAAGAGATAAATGGTAAGATTACACATTTGCACATTTGCATTTCAAAGCATCATTTGTTTATATCGGTTTAACTTACATGTGTATGTATTTGATGTTTATAAGATTGAAAAAAAGAAATTAAACAAGATGAAGAACCCACCTGTGGTACCTTGTGGTTGAAAGGAAAGGTAATCAAAGACGAAGAATATCAAGATGATGAGATTATATCAGTGGGAGATAAACTTGTAAGTTTGCTGCAATTTTTTTTATTATGTTCATTTTCGATTTAAATAACCTATTTCATATATTGTGTGTGCTAGAAAGAACGGAGGACGAGATCAAAGAAGGGAACTTGCAGGTAGATCAATGCTTGATGCACATGACACTCTGATATAGGTAAGGAAAAGGGAGGTTATGCAAGAGGAGTGGGAAGTGGAGTGACATACAAGAGGTATTTTGATCTTCCACGAAGCAAACAAGCAGCTGATGAAAGAATTTTGTTACTAGAAAGTCACTTGTGTGGAGACGTGAAGTGGAGAGAAAGAACTATTAATCAAGAGTAATGTTCCAGCAAGTATGTCAACAGACAAGCGGGAATGGTGACTAAACTGAAAAATTAGTTGGATGCACAAGGAGGCAGTTGCAGTTAACGCCAACTCAATTGACACCACTAGAGTAAAGAATTTTTTATGTGTTAACATATATTAATTTACTATAATTATACTTATTTATCGCTCCAGCATGATCATATACTTGCAGTACATCTGACCTCTATTAACCCTCAGGCCCTCCTTTTATCAAACCAATGAGAACCTAATGAGTTCAATAAGTTTACATCCAATTTACTCTTTTCCTAGATTATAATTTATGCGTATTAAGAAGCAGTAATAAACCATTAGTACTAGCTTATATCTAATAGTTCTTAACTTAGAAGCAAACAATAATATACTAACATTTGCAACATAACACTAGCTACTAACATTTGTACTAGCAGCACTAATTGACTTGGTATATTTCTTCAGTCTTCAAACCAGCAGTTTAACCATACACAAGCTGCAGTATCATCAGTTTAGTAGCTAGAATCCCTTTAATCCCAACACATTTCTTTAATTTATTATTGAGGTGGTCTCCGTGGAAATTTTTCATCAATAAAATAGCAGTGCGGATGATGGAGGGCGAACAAAATGTTGTTGGTGTGATCACGAATGATGCGAGACATTCAGAAGGAAATGCAAAAAAAGGGTAAGTAATTGATAAAAACACCCCCTTGATATTTTTTGAACTATTTTCATACATGTTTCTTATATAAATTTATCTCGTGTTCTTATATGCATAATGGAAATATTTTGTTATAACTTGATGGTGCTAAGAAAACGGACTAGATCATCGTAGGCATCTCTTCAAGTCAAGATTCCCAATCCAAAGAAAATGTGTCGGTACTACACACAAGGTATGTATGATCAACCATGTTCATATTTTCTTTTTGTTTAATTATTTATGATACATACATGCAACAAAATCATTTTTTGGCATAAAGTGCAGCAATGTGCAACAATTTTATATTGCTGAGGGTTACCGTACTTATGTGTGTATGGGTAAAATAATACCTTCTTGTAAAGCTCTCCAATGGATTGCTACAACTGTGTCAATGTAAATTCAGTGGATGCAGCATTTATACGGTTGTAGGAAGTACGGTTGCTCACAACAGTTTGGACTGCAGTGGGTGGTTTTGTTTCATGGACCAAAGGAATCAAGTTGTTTTGCATCCTAATGTACATTAACATGTGTCTTCTATGAACCTACATAATATATAATGCTTCATTGTTATTGCAAGTGTTGTACACGCGGATTTTGTTTCTGCTAAGCAACACAAAAGTACTATACAATGTGATCACTGGTGTGAAAAACCAAATGGCCACTAATGTACAAACGAAGGCATAAACGTTTTCGTCGATACGTGATGCAATGCAAAAGGAAGTATTTAAAGAACTAGTAGAGTCAGAAGGTCTTAGTTTATTGAGACGTTACGTATATACGACATTACAATTTTCTATTGGTTCTATGTTTTTTACATTACAGTTTTATTGATTGAATTTATTTTGATTATATATTTAATTTTGTTATGTTATATATTGATCTTCTTAATAATGACATAAAAGATGATATGTCACACTTTGTTAATACTTTTTGGTCTTTGGTTGGTTAATTCTTTGTGTGACTAAAATATTACAAAGGGCCACTCAAAACATAAAATTCATGTGGCCATTGGATGATTACAGTCACACAAAATACATATTTCTTCACTTTAAACAACATATGGTCACACTTATTAACACTTTTGGCCACTTTATGCTTAATTGTATGTGACTAAATACCAAAAACAAACATGCTTTGTGTGACTTAAATGTTATAAAGGCCACAACTAACTTAGCATTTAGTGGCCATTTGGATGATGTATTAGTCACACAAAATAAATACTTACTTTATTCACTTTATAAGCATTTGGTCTCACTTCATTAACAACTTTGGTCCTTTATGCTTAGTTGTATGTGACCTTAATACCCAAAACAATACATGCTTATGTGTGATGAATTCTACAAAAGGCACATAAACATAAAATTTATGTGGGCCATTAGGTGATTCAATAGTCACACCATTTTCTGCAACCGTTGCTGAGCACATACACATCTGACCGAGCATCCATATCATCTTTCAATCCAGCCTTTCACTTGAAAATCATCTCACAAGCAACTGTATTATTGAAAGTCAATGACTCATGTGCATAAATCTTATCCACTCCAACAACTACAAAAGCAACCTCAAAACTGTCTTCTCTATACCCGAATAGTTCACATGCTAAGTGTTGCACCCTATCACATGCTAACTGATAGTCCATCAACTCTTGAGTTTGTACTTCTTGTAAACCAGCACCTTGATCGACATTCTCCTGAGGTTCCACCTCAAATGTATGATCCCCTAGCGGTTCCACCTTAAACTCAAATCCATGCAACACCTGCATTGAACCTGTACCAACACCAGATTCACTTTAAACACCATATGGTCACACTTATTAACACTTTTGGCTACCTTATGCTTAATTATATGTGACTAAATACCCAAAACAAACATGCTTTGTGTGACTAAATATTACAAAAGGCCACTGATTAATTGTTAATTAACCCTTTTATAAATATATAAATAAATATATAATACTTATAAATATATAATAAGGATAATTATCAAGAAAAAATCAATGAAACCGGAAGTAGTATATGATATTCCCGGGTCGTAGTCCCAACGAGGAGTGAATTGGAAAGTCGAAAGTCGGTTTGATATTTGATGTTTGAATGGAAAAAGCTTTGGACTTGGTTTTTCTAATTAAAAGGCAAAAACAATTTAGGAAAATCTAGGAACGAAAGTTAGAATGATTAAAACCTAAAACTTAGACGGAAATGTAAAAACGCGAGTTTAAAAAAAACTAAATTATCAAAAACTAAACCCTAAATGATGTTTTAAAGTTTTTCTATTCTAAAATAACTAAATTAAAAGAAAAATTAAAGAAAATTCTAAAACGGAAGCTTAAAAGGGTTAAAATGAAGAAAACGAAAACCGGGTACGAAACCCGTTCTTTAAAAACTATAATTTTGCAAAAATGACCCTACAAAAGTTTTTCTATTTTTTCTAAGTGCAATATGACAAAAGAAAATTTTCTAAAAAAGAATTATATTTTTTTGACTTTTTAATAATTTATTATGAATTAAAAACGATTTTAAAGAAAATAAATGATAAAAAATACTAAAAATAATGGGAAAAATATGAAAAATAGAAGAAAAGTATATTAAGGGGTGATGGATTCGGGAAAAATAAAAGCTAGAAAAGTGGGCTTATAAATAAGCCGAAATAAGCTGAAACAGCTTATAAAGCTAAAAAGAAAAAAAATGACAATAAAGAATTAATTGTGCAAGAAGTGGATGGATGAGTTATTGTAGCAAAGTGGTTAGTGTGTGTTTGTGGTGTGTCGTGTGTGCAAAGGGGGAGGTCCAGGGTTCGAGCCTGGGCCTCTCTCTTTTTATAAAACTTTTTGTTTCTATTTTTTAAAACTTGTAAAACACCTAAAAATAAGCTAATTTAAAAAAGGCAATATTTTTGAAACTTAGGAATAAGCTGAAAAATAAGCACAAAAGGGTGGCAGATTAGCTTTTTTATCTAAGGCACTAAAATGGTGAACTATTAAGGCCCTAAAGGCAAAATAAGCTATGCAATGTGAAAGATAAGCTAAGGCAAATGTAACCCTATACCTAATAAGCTATCATGAACAAATATAAGCACAAGAGCACAGATAAATAAGCAAGATAAGCTCAAATAAGCTAAGGGGCAAAACTGCAGGCCAAACAGCCTTGGGACACTTTTTGGCTTAAAAATAAGCACTAAAAAGGTGGTCTTAAGGCTAAAGGCTTATAGGGCTTGTATAACAGCTTATGGGCTATCTATAAATGCCAAGAAAACAAAATTCGAGAAGCAAATAAGCTGTTAAAAAGGAACTCAAAAATGGACAGTTTGCACCAGGGGAGTTTTAACTAATTTCAAAGGGCTAAAAGCCAGCTTATGAATAAGCTGGCTAATAAGCTCAAAACAGAAAAACAAACTAAAACAGATTAAGATTGGCTCTTAAAGAGCTTGTGTGCAAAAAAATTAGAAACTAACAACCATTTAAACCATCTGATAACTTTGAATTTAAAAAGACAGTTTGAGACTTGAAGAACACTTATGAAAACTTTGACAAATCTTTGACAGATTTTGTTAAAAGAAAAAGGTAACCTAAAGTCAACTATTCTACTGCATTTGACAAGTAAAAAGAAAACTAAAACATCACACAAAGTTGGATTTAAAAACCTAAACCACAAAAGCACTTATAAACTGTTTTTTTTTTCAAGACAGTTTCAAAGCATCTTTGGAAAAACTTAAAAACTAACTTAAATACTAAAAATCTTTTTAAAACAGCTTGTAAACTACTTAAAATAGCTAACCAAAAGTGGCTAAGGTGACCCAAAGGTTTATAACCCAAACTGACCCACTTTGGGCCCTTGTGCCAAACACCCCTTTAAAGTTGAGAAATCAAATTTTAAGCTTATAAAGATTGATTTGAGCACAGAAATATAAAAACAGATAGCAAGCATGCAAAGTTGAGCAAAAATAAGCGAATAATAACAACTAATAAGCAGACAAATAAGCAGTTTCAAAGGCTAAAAAGACATATTTTACACAAATAACCAACAAGCAATAAAGTAAGACAAATAATCATAAAAACAACTAGAATAAGCAAGGTAAGCAGTAAATAAGCACAACATAAGCACTTGAATAGTAAAAATAAGCAAAAATTAAAAAGAAAACTTACAAATGGTCCTATGCTTTTTGGCAAGAAATAAGCTTTCAAAAAGCTTTAAAACACAACCTATAGCCTCCCATGAGGCACTAAAACCCATGGCCATCCTTTTCAAACCATGCTCCTTGCTTTCTTCTGACAGTTTCTTTGGAATTTTTTTTTGATTTTTAAGTTTTATTTTTGACAGAAAATGAAACAAGCTTATATATAAGCTTCTAATCTGTTAAAGGCTTATAAATGAGCTTAATAAACAGTGTTTAAGAGACAAACACGGAATGAGAAATTTCCCAGGGTCACCTAGCTTTTTGGGAAGCTTCTTTTGGATAACCGCTGAGCAATTTTCACTAACGGGTGTATTTGCCAATTCAATAAGTTTCTCCTTGTTGGAAAGAAGAGACTTAAGCATCTTTTGATATTTTGGGGTATATTAAAATCAATGCATCGGTAAGAGTGATATTGATATGAGCTTGTTTAACATTTGCTTTACCAAAATTTGTGTATTTAGACTTTCATATTTTTCTTTTTGCTTTTCTTGATCTTTATAGAAAGGATAAGGATATCTCGGGTGACGAGGGATCCCTTTGACGAATCACAAAATTTCGGTGTTTAGCTTTTTGGACTAGAGGAGGTGGGACCTTAATGGTAAACTCACCATGTTCTGGGTCTGTGAAAGTCTCCTCTACACATTCATCCTCCTCAGGATTAATGAATGGAGGAGGCATAGGAACAGAAGGTTCATCAAGAACAAGACCTCTTCGAGTGGCAATGGCTTTCAACTCACCTTTTGGGTTAGCAACGTGTTGGCTAGGGAGAGATCACGTACCCGATGACGAAGCGGTTATTTCATTTTTGATAAAAAGTAACCTAGCATACTTCTTGCCTTTGATTTGAAGTAGCCAAGTTGTACTTTTGAGTTTGCATTGAATTGATATGTTTCATTAATCTGATGTAGTTTGGTTAAATTCTTACGGTAATTTAAAGGCAACGGAGGTGGGTTATTAGGAGGCTTTATATTTTGACCTAATTCTGATTGTGATTAGCACCTGGAAAAACTGATTTCTACCCTGATTGTTACTTTGTTGTTTCCTTGATTCGTTTTGATAAGGCTAAAACCTTGGTTGTTTTTGATTTGATTGCTTCAGCTTTGATTTTGATTCACATTAAACCCTGGTGGTACGAGATAATTGTTCCCGAACGATAGCCTAAGCAGATTGCGGTTACCATGAGGTTGTAGGAATTACCCACCTTGTATGGTCAGGCTCCCACAAACATAGACTTTCTGAATTTTGGCAACGTGGTCTGGACAATCATTGTAAGAATGAGGACCACCACAAGTTTCGCAACTCGGTGTTACGGTATTAACTTGTTGGTTTGTTTGAAGCATTCTTGTTAAGTTCCTATTCATTTCTTCCTTTTGAAGCTTAAGGGATGCTATTTTTGGATTAGAAGAAGTGATAGAACTCGATGACTCATTCCGTTGAGCAGAAGTATCCCAATCATTGTGATAGGCGGTCATATTCTCGATGAGATCATAGCACTCTTCGGGGCGCCTTTTCATAAGCATTGATGGTATCATGATGCCTTAATGTTAACCAATTATAGAAGGTATCTATTTGAGTCACGGGTAACATGTTGTGGTTAGGACATCGATCAATTGAAAGCTTATAACGTTCCTAAGATTCGAATAACGACTCATCGGGTCTTTGACAGAAATATATAATATCATTTCTCAACTTGGTCACCATAGAGGGTGGGAAGTATTTTCCGAGAAATATTTTTGCCATTTGGTCAAAAGAGTTGATAGAATTCTTTGGCAAACGATCAAACCATTCGGCGGCACGATCTTGCAAGGAGTAAGGGAAGAGATGTAGACGAAGGGCGTCATCGGAGACCCCATTCACTTTCATGCTTTGGGTGACCTGCAAAAATTTGTCGAGATGCTTGTTGGCATCATCACCCGGTCCGCGAAATGGACACGAATTTTGAACTTGTTGAATCATGTCATTCTTAAGTCCAAAAGTCGTTGCTTGAATTGCAATCGGAGTAATTGGTCCACCTCGACCATCTAAAGACGGTTGGCATAACTCCTCCATAGTTCGGAGGTCGGGAACTGGTAAACCACCTCCTCCGGCGGGAGGTGGTCCAGCACCACCGGCTTCATTAGCGGCCATGTTAACTACAGGAGGATTATCAAAAGGTTCTTCAAGATTAAAAGGTTCAACAACATACCGGGGTGGGCTTTATTGTTGTTTGACGGTTTTGATGTTTCGAGATTGAGACGGTGCGTATGCACTTTATAATAATATAAAATGAATTTTTACACTAATTTTTGGTTTTTTCTACAATTTTCACATATCTTTATTAATAACGGACAACGAGATAAGACAGTTAACCTAATATCACATGCTTCTCGGTGGTAGCTAGCTCTTTAAAAGAATTAACTTTTAAAGGTGAGTCGTACGTCGCTAGTGACACAAAAGGTAAGTTTTTGATTCTTTGGTTCGGGAACTTATTAATGGATAATACTTCAGTTTTGAAAAGTATTTATTTTTTGTTTTGGGTTGTTCTGTGTACCAACTTGATGATTTTTATTGATAATTAAGAACAATTTTTTTATATTTTGAGTTTCTTGGTTTTTTTTTTAGTTTTTATATATATAAATATACTAATAAAAGAAAATAAAAAATATTTTTGTATTTTTGTTTTTTTATAAAGAAAATAACTCCACAAGGAAGGATCTTCAAAACACTAATTGTCAAACTTCAAAACGACAAAAGCTTTCACTCCTCCCCGGCAGCGGCGCCAAATTGAGTGACAATAATATAAAATTTAAAGAACAAGTAATTTAAAGACAAAAATTAAAATTGCAATTAAATTAAAAAGACAATATATTAAAAGATGGACAAATTTTTTGATTATTACAAGTTGTCGCTTTTTCAATGATTCGACTTCGTATAAATGAGCTATACTAGGGTATTTATACTAAAAGTCTTCATAGCTTTGTGTGTTTCTTCTGAGAGTGGCTTCAAGGGTGTGTTTTTGTTGTGAGAGAGGAACCCAAAGTAATCTTGGCCTTCCATTTTTCTTGTTGCCCAAACTGCCTAATCACAGCCCTCCATTCCTTGTATTTTTTTCTTGAACCAATAGATTTCAAGGGGATTGCCAGCGTGTATGAGAGGTGGGGAAGGGTGGAGAGTGATGGGTTTGGACTGGGGTTGCAGAGGTGAGGGTTTTGGGGGAGGGTAAATAGTACCCTTTTGGTTTTGGCGGGCAAACAGGGCTTGCTCAGTTTTGTTTTTATAAAGAAAGTTTTGGGTTTTGTCACAAACGCCCCTCACTTGGGATTATGTTTGCGGCATAGTCCCTTTAGTGGAGAAAGTTAAAGGTTTGGCAGAACTTTACCCTCCACTGTGTATATTTTTTATTATCGTGAAGCCTTGGGATATTAACAATGTTAAAGGGTTAAGTGGTTTTGGGCTTAACAGCCGTTAAGTGGCTTTGGGCTTTTTTTACTAATGGGCTTATCCGGCCCATTAAGTATTCTTCAGTGTCGGCTCCGGTTTTGATGGTTGACTTTTTCGGGTTGACTTTGATTTTGACTTTTGTTGACTTTGGCTTCGATTTGACTTTGGCTTTTCTACTCCGTGTCCGGTTTTGTCGTTTTGGCTTGATTTTTTGTCCTTTTCTCGGATATCTGTTTCTTGCAAAGTATAAATGAAAACATACAAATACAATGTATTTTTGGTACGTTTTTTGTCATTTCAGTCCGATTTTAAAGGTCAAAGGTATGTGTAATTAAGCACATACCAAAATTCCCAGGGACTAAACTATTGCGTGTCCTCACGCAATACTATAAGTAAGCACTTAAGAAAACTAAGACTCAATCCTTCTCGTCTAATAACTCGAAAAGTTGTAACGTGTTCGCTCAGGGGAATGTGAAGTATCATAAGTTTTGGAAAAGCCTCGTCTTTTACCTTTTTCTAAATATTTACTACTATTTTCCTTCACTTATTTTTGTACTTTTCTTTTTAAGCAACTAACTAACTTATTTGACTTTCGTTATTTTATAACTTTTAGGGATCATAGAACAAGATGCATTTCAATCCTAAAATGCCCCTAAAAAGGATAAATTCATCATTCCCGACTTTTCATTTATTCCAAACCAAGCTTAAAACGAAATCACCGCTAAATATTGGTTAAGATGCTACCACTACTTATATTTTCAACTTGTAAACTTTTCACTCCCGACAATTATTATATCTTAAGTGTATGTGCTATTTTGAATTTCAACCATGGATCAACGTTTTTACAAAATCTATGCTTCACGTTCCACCCGAGAATAATGAGTTTAAAGGCGAGATCATCCCATGTAGCGACTTTCGTCTCGGCACATCCCAACCTTGCGGCTAAGTGACCAGGCTTTTGACACCTCACAGAGACTAGTATCGGGACTCACGGACCTTTGGTTTCATAAACTCTTAGGTTTCCCGTATATACATAGCTTATTTAAAAAAACTTAAAATAAAATAGTCTTAGTTCAAAAGCATATTTAAATTTAAGAAAAAGAGATTTTCCTATATTTATTAATTCACATTTACTACACTTAATATAATTATTAATTCTTAAGTAAATCCTCGACCTTTTAGAAGGCTGCAACATCGGTTGTGAGCCGGCAAGATGCAGCAAACTTTTATCAGTCTCGGATTATTATTCTTACTATGGGCTTTCTTTAGAAGGCTGTAACATCGGTTGTGAGCCGGCAAGATACAACAAACTTTTATCAGCCCACAGTTTATAATTATTACTCATTTTTTTTACATATAATACCATGATATAGAGAAAATTTCGTT
The DNA here is from genome assembly GCA_026074375.1 of Tanacetum coccineum. Classification (NCBI taxonomy): domain Eukaryota; kingdom Viridiplantae; phylum Streptophyta; class Magnoliopsida; order Asterales; family Asteraceae; genus Tanacetum; species Tanacetum coccineum. The sequence continues at coordinate 18,413 of BQNB010036698.1, read as the reverse complement.
TAAGCAAATTTAAGTATAAATTTGAACTAAAATTATTGATATCGACTATGCTTCAAAAATTGTTGATTTAAGTTTAATTTTCAAAAATAGCACGTATTATTAGTCCGGTTAGAAGCTTATGGGAGAAAAAGCCACAAATTACACACATGGGCTCTTAAGATTTCCAAATAATCTTTGTTTAGCATCCAACTCATACTTAACTCTATCATTTTTCGTTCTTCGCAATCCGCGAACGCTTAGTCTAAAAGTTAAGGAACAAGCTAGAGCTCAACACGCTCGATCGAGTCAAAATTTATTCTTATTCTACCCAGCGGGAAAGTCAAAATTGTGACAAAACACTTATTTTATTTTTGAAAATTTTTTTTAATTTTTTTTCATTTTTTTGGTATTTTTCAAAAATTTTGGTGGTAAAAACGGGATTACGTGAAAACAACGACTGCAGGCACAATCAAATCGAAGATCCCCCCCATACTAGACTAAACATTGTCCTCAATGTTTTAAGAAGGGTCTCTACGTAAATCCTAAGCCGTTTATTAAGTATGCTTAAAGATAAACGTTAGTCGATAAGATTTGGATATCGGGATTTCCAAAATGAAGCCGAGGATGTGAAGCTCTTGTGATCGTAGGACAAAAACCGTGAGTACGAGAGGCTTCAAAAATCCGGGACATCCTGGACAATACAACACAAAAACACCAAACACGGAAAAGGAAAGGAGCGAACCTCATCACACAACAAAAAAACACTTATTCATTACTACCATACTACTACTATGATGATAATACTAGGATAAGCATGGGTTGCCACCCACAAAGCGCTTGTTTTAGGTCACTTAGCTTGACCTAATCCCCCATACTTGAGCTTGTCAAGGGGGATAGAAGTGGAGACACGGAACATCCAAGACTCGGATGTCCTCTTGGTAAGAGCAAGGAAAAATCTCCATCGGGCTTTCAAGAATTTTGGTGACTTTGAAAGCTTTAGTGCCCCGATGAGATAGTTCCGGGAGAAGAGAGGTATGAACTCTTTTAGAAGTTAGAATCCCAGGGTTGTAGACTTTTTCCTCATTTTCGGATGAAAACGAGAGTAAAGCTCCTAGCCCGGGAACTTCTTTGTGGAAAGGAAGTTCATAAAGAGGAGGATTAAAATCCTCAAGAATTAAAGAAGCATTAGTGGTCTTCTTTACATTCTTATCCGGTGTTGCAAAGTTGGTGACTTCAAAGAGGTTCTCATGAATGAGTATACCCGGATTAAATACCTTGTCCTCGTTGTTGGTTGAAGACAAAGCATCAACCTCAGAAAAATCCTCATAGAAAACCGAGTCATACTCGAGAAAAGGAAGGACATTATTTGATTCAAGAAGATCAAGTTCATCAATCAAGATTTTAGAATCTTTGATTTTTTCTTCCTTGAAGTCAAATTGATCATCATAAGTATCATCATTAACGGTCTCATGATCAAAAAGATTATCATCATAATCATCCTATAATGGTGGGGATGAGTAATCAAGAGCATGTTCATTGGTGAACATCTCAGAAATGGTATCATCAAGATTGTCATCAAGAGAATTTTCATCAACCGAATCTTCGAGAATAGAATCCATATCCTTGATAGGATCATGGTTAAGCAGATACTCTAATTCTAGAAGATCGGATTCGGCATCAAAGGGACGATCAGCATTTCCTGGTGGAAATGTGATATGAGTGAGTTCATCAGCGAACTCCTCAAGAAAATAGTCGCTAGTCTCATAAATGTAGAGACTAGGTGAAGAAGAGGTGGTACTGTCACTTAAAGAATTATGAAAAGGAGGGAGAAGAGATGAAGGATTACTATCTGGTAGAAATGAATCACTTGCGAGATAAGCTTTGAATTCTTCCCAAATTAACTCACTTTCTTCGAGGGAGATAAGTGTGGGGGAAGAAGAAGAAGACTTGGTCTCGGGTTCTGAAATCGGAGTGGGATTACCACTTAATTGATTATCATGATACGGAGGGAGATTTTTGGTTTTATCAAGATTTAGCAAGTTCTCAATAATGTCTTCCTCCGAATCAAAGATATCATCATTAACTTCCGGTGAAGTTAAGTTGGTATGAGAAGTAAGAGAAGAAGTGGGATTGCCACTTGGATGATTTGTTGCAAACAAATATTCACGAATTTCCTCATGTTGATTGATTCTTGATGAGAGCTTGAAGAGTCATTTCTCATGTTCAAGATTAGTCTTTCATTGCCGTCACGGAGAATCATTTCTTCTCCATGAACGTCAATAAAAGCACGAGCGGTCCGTAAGAATGGTCTACCCAAGATGAGGAGGACACGCGAATCGCTCTCATAATCAACAAGGACAAAATCAGCAGGGAATGTGAACTTTCCAACCGGAACAAAGACATCTCTTGTAATTTCTTTCGGAGTGCAAATATCACGGTTAGCAAGAATCCTAACTCTTTCCACACCGAGAGTGGCATCAAGTTTATGCTAGCACCTAGATCGGCTAGGGCTTTGCACTTGAGCTCACTAAAACCACACGGAATGAGAAATTTCCCAGGGTCACCTAGCTTTTCGGGAAGCTTCTTTAGGATAACCGCTGAGCAATTTTCATTGAGGGGTGTGTTTGCCAATTCAATAAGTTTCTCCTTGTTGGAAAGGAGAGACTTAAGCATCTTTTGGTACTTAGGAATTAGAATCAAAGCATCGGCAAGAGAGATATTGATGTGAAGTTGTTTAAACATTTGCCAAAATTTGTGTATTTGGACTTCATCTTTTTCTTTTTGCTTTTCTTGATTCATTCTTGACGGATAAGGAATATGAGGATAACGAGGATCCCTTGTATGAATCACAAAGTTTCTTTGAGAAGGAGGTTTAGCTTTTTGGACTTGAGGAGGTGGGACCTTAATGGTATACTCACCATGTTCCGGGTCCGTTAAAGTCTCCTCTACACGTTCATCCTCCTCCGGATTTATGAATGGAGGGGGCATAGGAACGGTAGGTCCATCAAGAACAAGACCACTTCGAGTGGTAATGGCTTTCAATTCACCCTTCGGGTTAGCAACGATGTTGCTAGGGAGAGATCCCGTACCCGAAGTAGAAGCGGTGTTCATTTGGAAAAAGCTAGCCATCATGTTCTTAAGCTCATTAGTTTGATTTGACATTGAAGCTTGAATCGAAGATTGCATTTCATTTCTTAACTCATTTTTCACATTATTAATCTGAGCTTGCATGGCTTTCATGTTAACATCATTCATTTTCTTAAATTTCTCCAATTCACTTAACGGAACACTTTGGTTTTGTTGAGCTGGAGCTTGATAAGTTGGATTTTGATTGAAATTGTTTCCTCGGTTATATCCTTGAGGTTGGCTAAAATAGTTTTGGTTATTTTGCCCATTTTGTTGAACAAACCCCGGTGGTCTTGTTTGATTAACCACACCTGGAAGAAGATAACCGGCATTACCCTGATTGTAGTTACCTGCGGCTGCTGCAACGTATCCTTAAATATTATCTCGATATTCCAGGAAAGTGTTGCCATCGGCGGCGAGACACTGATAATAAGGATGAGGAACACCGCAAGTAACACAAATCTCCTCAACGGCTTTTATGGAAGCTGGAGGTGGGGTAGCTTGAAATTGTTTAGAATAGCTGTCATAGCGGCAACTCGGTGTTACGGTATTAACTTGTTGGTTTGTTTGAAGCACTCTTGTTAAGTTCCTATTCATCTCTTCCATTTGAAGCTTAAGGGATGCTATTTCTGGATTAGAAGAAGTGATAGAACTCGATGACTCATTTCAGTTTGAGCGGAAGTATCCCAATCATTGTGATGGGCGGTCATATTTTCAATGAGATCATAGCACTCTTCGGGGCGCCTTTTCATAAAGGTTCCGCCAGCAGCAGCATTGATGGTAATTCACGAATGCCTTAATGTTTAGCCCGCACGTTATAGAAGGCTATCTATTTGAGTCATACAATGGTACATGTGGTGCGTTAGGACATTCGATCAATTGAATATCCTTATAACGTTCCCAAGACTGTCGAACAACTGACTCATCAGAGTCATTTGACGGAAATTTGTAATATCATTTTCTCAAACTTGATCACCATAGAGGGTGGGCTGGGAAATATTTTCCGAGAAATTATTTTTGCCATTTGCAGTCAAAAGGTTGATAGAATAGAATTCCTTGGCAAACGAGCAAACCATTCGGCGGCACGATATGGCACCAAGGAGTAACGGGAAGAGATGGAGACGAAAAGGGCGTTCACCGGTGGACCCTATTTACTTTCATGCTTTGGGTGACATGCAAAAATTTGTCGAGATGCTTGTTGGCATCATCACCCAGTCCGCGAAATGGACACGAATTTTGAACTTGTTGAATCATGTCATTCTTAAGTCCAAAAGTCGTTGCTTGAATTGCAATCGGAGCTATTTTTCCACCTAGACCATCCCTAAAGACGGTTGGACAACTCCTCCATAGTAGCAGAAGGTCTAGGAATGGTAAACCTCCTCCTCCGGCGGTTAGGTGGGTCCGGCACCACCGGCTCCATTAGCAGCCATGTCAAAAGGTTCTTCAAAATTAAAAGGTTCAACAACTACCGGTGAGGCTTGTTGTTGAGGACGGTTTTGATTTCGAGATTGAGAGCGAGTGCGCATGCACTTAAATTATAAAAAGAAAATTTACACTAAATTTTTTTTTTGGTTTTTTTTTTCAACAATTTTTCACAATCTATTTTAATAATGGACAAGACACTTAAACCTAATAATCAACAAGCTTCACGGTAACTCTTTAAAAGAATTAACTTTTAAAGGTGAGCCGTACGTCGCTAGTGACACAAAAGGCAAGTTTTAAGTCTTTGGTTCGGGAACTTATTAATGGATAATACTTCAGTTGAAAGTATTATATGTTGGTGTTCTTTTACCAACTTGATGATTTTTTATTTCTTTTTAAAGATAATTTTTTTATCTTTTTGGTTTTTTCTTGATTTATAATTATACTAAAAAGAAATAAAAAATATTTTTGTATTTTTATATTTTTTAAAGAAAATAACTTCACAACGGAAGGATCTTCAAAGCACTAATTGTCAAACTTCGGAACGACAAACGCTTAAACACTCCTCCTCGGCAGCGGCACCAAAAATTGATTCAAAGATTTATTAATCCTTTTTATATAAATAAATATATAATACTTATAAATATATAACAATGATCAAAATCCACAAAATCAATGAAACCGAGAGTAGTATAGGATATGATATTCCAGGGTCGTAGTCCCAACGAGGAGCGAATTGGAAAGTCGAGAGTCGGTTTGGTATTTGATGTTTGAATAGAACAAGATTTGGATTGGATTTCTAAATCTACGGGAAAAGTAAAGCAATCTACACTAAAAACGAGAAAATTACACAAATTATACTAAAAATGAAAACGGGAAGCTAAAACGACACACTAAAAAAACCCTGATTTTTTCAAATTAAGCCTCTATCTAAATGATTTTTTCATTTTAATGAGACTGTAAATTGATCTAAAAAGAAATTTAAAGAAAAATAGAACGAAAAACAGAGCTAAGTTGAGCCTAAGAAAATTACTAAATTCGAGCACGGAGGGGGGTGAACGAATCCCGCTCTTTAAAAAACGAAATTTTGCAAAAATGACCTTACGAAAGTTTTTCTATTTTTCCTAAGTGTAATAATGATAAAATAAAATTTTCTAAAAAAGAAAAATATTTTTTTGATTTTTATTTAATTTTTAATAATTAAAAAACAGATTTAAAGAAAATAAATGATAAAAAAATAGCAAACAATATTGGAAAAATGTGAATAAATACAAAAAAGTGGATTAAGGTAAGCTGGTTCTATGAAAAATAAGAGCTAGAAAATTGGGCTTATGAATAAGCCGTAATAAGCTGAAAACAGCTTATGGGCTTAATATGAAAGGGGGAGGTCTGGGGTTCGAGCCTGGGCCTCTCCTTTTTGGTAAAACTTTTTTTTTCTTCTTTTTTTAAAAACTTATAAATTATGAAAAATTAAGCAACTTTAAAAAAGGAAACTTTTTTATAACTTAAAAATAAACAGGGAAATAAGCAACTAAATGGGCAGATATGAGCTTTTCACACCAAAGGCCAAATGGCTTAACTGTTGGCTATTTCTAGGACAAATAAGCTTAGGGACAAAATGACAAAAATAAGCAAAACATATTGGAAAAAATACACTTAAAAGCAAAATTCAAACAAAATATGCAAGTGACATTAAGCAAAAAGGGCTAATTAAGCCATTACAGCAAGGGGTACTTAAAACTGGCAGGACTAACAGCTAGGAGGCACCTTTTAGGGCTTATTTTTAAGGCCCTAAAAAGGATTCTTATGGCTTTGGGGCTTGTGCTAGCTTAAAGCCTAGCTTTTGGGCTTTCTAAAAAAGCAAAGAACCAAAAATTTAAAAACCAATTAAGCAACTAAAAAACCAGTGTACTGTTTTCAACTAAGCTAGCTATGCTAAACTGTTAGTATACAGGAGAAAAATAAAGGCTAAAGGAAAGATGAAAACTAAGCTAAGGCAGATAGACCTACACATAATAAGCTAATACTAAATAATAATAAGCCAAGGAATAAGGTAGAGATAGCCAGAAAGAGGAATTAAGCACATTGTTCAAACATGATGCATGGGCAGCCTAAGGGAAAGATTTTAATGTTATTTGTAAGCACATATAAGGCATCTTAGGGCTTTATCAGCTTATAAGAGCATTATAGTTTGGGCTTATTTGCTTTCTAGGAAAACAAGAAAATAGGTTTGAAGCTCAAATTAAGGAAAGAAAAAGCTAGGGAAAGTTGCATGTAGTCTTCAATCATGAGGACACTGATTGACTTTTTCAATTCTTAAAGGGACAAATGCAGGCTTGTAAATGAGCCATTAAGAGAAATTAATGCTTGAAATGGAAAAACAAAGTTAAAACAGGTGAAGACAAGATCCTAATGAGCTTGTGCACTCAAAATAGAGTAAAAGACCTAAATACAAGTTTAACTATCTGATAAATTAAGATTTAAAAAGTGGTCTTTTGAATGACTAAAAAATAGACTTAAAAAGATCGTGTGGAGACAGATTTTTGTACACAACAGGATCACTAAATGAAAACTTTAATAACTACATTAGGGACATAAAAATGACACAAATCAAGATCAAATAGCTGGTTTTAAAAGCTTTTACCCAATAAGCACTTCAAACCTGTTTTGGTCCAACAGATTTAAAGACAACATAAAAAAAACTTAAAACAACTTTAAGACTTAAAATCTTGGAAAAATTCTCTTAAAAACAGCTTAATAAAGGTGTCCAAAAGAGACCAAGTGACCCAAAGCTTTTTGAAACCAGTTTTGACCCTTTTTGGCTGTGATGCCAAACACCACTTTAGCTTTTAAAAGTCAATATTTAAAGTTGTTTTAACAAGATTTAGCTACAGAGACTTTTAAAAAAACAGATTAAGACATGCAATGGTAAAGATAAAATAAGCAAAATTCCAATGAAAACAAGCCCTAATCAAATAAAGCTAATAAGCACTAAGCATAAAAAGGCAAAGTAAAGGAGAGTGTTTTGCATTAAAAATCGTAAGACGCAAAGCACGATGATGAAGCAATTAACAAACATAAACAAGCTTAAAGAACATAAATAAGCAATAAAAGACAGAAATAAACAACAATGTAAAGCACTGCTATAGTAATAAGCTAAAATGTAAAAAAGGAAACTTACTAAAGTGGTCCTTGTGCTGGGTTGGCGCAAGAGAAATAAGCTTTCCAAAAGCTTAAAAACTAGTCCAAAGTGCTTACCATAAGCTCTAAACCAAGGCCATCCTTAATTTACCTTGCTCCTTTTGATTTTTGATAGTTTCTTGATTTTTGTGGATTTTTAATTCATTTAACAGAAAACTTAAACAAGCTTTTTTATAGGCTTTTAATCACTTAAAAACTTATAAAAAAGCTTAATGAACAGCTTTTTAAAGACAAGTAAAAGTAAATAGCAAGTATTTAAAGGAAAGCTTAAAAATGACAATAAGTAAAATGCAAGTATTTAAATGACTGAAATTTAAATGAAAATGTAATTAAAAAGACAATATATTAAAATGGTACAAACTTTAGTTTACAAGTTTTTGACTCTTAACATAAAAATTCGACCCTTACAAATGAGCTATAATTCCTATATTTATACTAGGAGGTCTTGAGGACTTGTACTTCTGTGTTTGTTCATAGAGAGACTTCAGCAGTGTTTTTGTTGTGTGAGAGGAAAGTCAAGATGATCATAGCCCTAGAATTTCCTTGGTCCCAAAGTCTTCAAATCATAGCCATTGATTATTTGTTGTTTTCCTTGAGCCAATAGCATTTTCTTGGATTGCCAGCATGTCATTGAGGTTTTATGAGGTGGGGGAGAGGGTTTTGGCAGTATGTTGCAGGGTTGAAGGGAAGAAGACAAGGGAACAGTACCTTGTGGGTTTTTGGCGGGATGCTCTGTTTATTCTTAAAAGCAGGGTAGGACTTTTGGGGTTTGACAACACTGGACCTCCATAGTTATATGTTTCATTGCAAACTCAGTCCTTGTGGGTGAGAACAAGTTTGGGGTGTTGGCAAAGTAAGCCCCTCGAGGTTATATCTTGTTTTTCAGTGATAGTCCTTTTGTGATAATGAAGAATTTAGGACTTGTCAAATTCAGTCCCTCTGTGTGTTATAACATGTTGCAAAATAAGTCCTTGTGGGGTAACGACATAGTTAAGTTATGAAGGAATGGGTTTAACGGGCATTTAAATGGGGTTTTGGGCCTCATTACACATTTTGGGCTGTGTATGGATAGAAAAGGACTTTGGGCTTTTATGATTAAAATGGGCTCTTAGTCTTCATATTAATCCTTAATGGGCTTATCCGGTCCCTTTAAGGTATTCTTCGTTATTGGCATCGAGGCTCTTGATCATTGACTTTTTTGGGGTTGACTTGGCTTTGGCTTTTCTACGCTTTTCCATTCCATGCTCGGTTTTGTCCATTTTTGCTTGATTTTTCGTCCTTTTCTCGGATATCCTTTTCCTACACAATATAAATGAAAACATACAAATACAATGTATTTTTGGTACGTTTTTAGTCATTTAAGTATGGTTTTAATGGAAAACGGTATGTGTAATTAAGCACATACCACTAATGTTATTCATTGCTTATTTATGCTTACTTTCTGATTAAGATCTCATTTGTTTAAGTTTTTTATTAAAACTGTCTAGGAAATGACCAGTATTCTTATGCTTAATTTTCTGTGTAGCTCATTTTACTGACTTTATTTTGTGCTTTTTAGTTACTAGTCTATGCTTATTAGTTCTTTATTTACTTAATACTAAATTTTTTTCAGCTTAGTTTAGACCTTTATAGTGTAAAAATAGAAAACAAGATTGTGTTTAAAGGGTGTTGATGGGCATAGCAAATACTTAAGGTGTTAGTCACTGTGTTGGTTTGCGTTTGGGTCTTTGAATCATGAGTCACATGCTTTAATTTGGCCTTAAATATAGTTTATTTACGTTTTTAAAGTTTAAAACTCAAAATTAAGGTTTAAGCTAAACATGTTTTGAATTTGTAGGTTTCTTGTTTTATCATTCAACTTATTTGATTAGATTTGCATAAATGGCTTGTAAGTGTTGTTCTCATGCTTGTTTTAGGATCTAAATGTAGTAGGAATAGAATAAGTTCAGTTTGCATTTGTCATTTGAGTGTTTAGTATAAATCTGTCAAAAAAATTTTTTAGTTTTTAAGTTTGAAAAGCCCTTTTTCAATCTAATTTTTAGATTAGTTAAAATCTTTCTAGGGTCATGAATTTGAGTTTGGTCTAAGTTCATTTTAGGTGTCTTAGGCTCAATTTGTTGAGCTTATTTTGTTTTTTATAGTCTTTTTAATAGCTTAAAATTAGGCCTGCAACTTTTGCATTTTTGATTTTACAAAAACTTAAAGAAAAAAATCAAACATATTACTGAGTTAAATAAACCTTTTCATAGCTTATTCATATTCTTATATGTGTTTCCTAACTTCTTTTTCTTGATGATTCTTGTAGGCTTAATTGTTATGTCTTGGATTGTTTATTTAGGTCATCAAGCCATAAGGATAGCTTAAGGCCTTTAAAAATAAGTTAGAAAGTGCCCCCTTAGGCTGTTTGGTTGACATTTTTAGCCAAAAAGCTTATTTGCTTTTCTGAGCTTATGGCTCATTGGATTTGCTTAATTTTTGTTTAGTCTTGCTTATTAGGTTAAGTTTAGAGTACTTTTAGCTTGTTTGGCTTAGGTTAGAGCTTATTTAAGCTTGTTAGCAATTTTCAGTTTAAGATTTAAAGTTTAAAAATCCTTTTAAGTGATTCTGTCCTTCCAGCTTATTTAATTGCTTATTTTTAGTTAGAAGTGCTTATTAGGTGTAGGTGTGTATTTGTTTTAGCTTATTTTGTTGTTTCCTTTGCTTATTTAGTCCCCAAAAAGTAAACAGTTTAGCTTTTAGCCCTTAGCTTAATATCTAATACTGTCACCTTTTTGTTAGCTTATTTCAGGCTTATTTTAAGATTCTAAAAAGGTACTTTTGTTAAAGTTGGTAACTTGGATTAGGGTGTTGGACTCTTTTTCAAAAATAAAATTTCAAAAATAAAAACATTTGGGTGTATAGAGAGGCCCCAGTTTCGAACCCGGGACCTCAACCTTAACATCCCAAACGTTTTAACACAACACACACAGACCAACTGCCTTAGTTTAGCTTATTTCCTGCTTATTTAAATAAGTTGTTTTCACCATTTTATTTTTCTTAGGATTAGCATTGCCCAAAGTACTTTTCATAATTTTTTCAGAATTTTCCAAATTCGTTTAGTATTTTTTATTAATTTTTTAGATTAAAATTATTTTAATTCATAATAAATAAAATAAAAGTCAAAAAAGTATAATTCTTTTTTCTAAAATTTCCTTTTATCATTTAGGACCTTTAAAAATTAAATTTGCTTTTGTAGGGTTTAAATTTGATAGTTTAGGTTTTTAAAGATCGGGTTTAGATTCCGTTATCGTTTTAAGTGTTTTAACTTTAGTTGTTTCGGGGTCTTTTATTTGTTTTAGGCTTGCTTTTCTTGTTTTTGCAATTTTAATTGTAGATATGAATCCCAAATCAAACATTTGTGTCAGCAGTCACGCGGACTCCACGAACTTAAATCATGATTTTTATTCGCGCCTCTTCGGGAAGAAAACGACCCGGGTCGGTGTTGAAACTATGGTTGTTTCAAAGGAAAATCGATACTTCCGGTATAATTTTGTTTGTGAATTGAGTGGACTTATTACTTTGGTTAAAGTTATTTTTTTGAAAGTTTACCATATTTTATCAATATAGATATATATTATATATTTTAATTATATAGATTCTATATTGCAAATCAATTTTTGGCCATTGACGGGGCGGGTTGTTGAAACGATTATTGTGTACGTTTTAAGATTAGTTTTTGAAGACCCTTCCCCGTCGAAATTAGTGCTTTTCATTATGTTGAATATTTTCTTGTGTTTTTTTCAAGTAATCAAAATACCAAAAAAAATTGAAAAAACCAACAAAATCAAACTTGTTCATATGAATTCGGCTCACTTTAGATTACAAACTATAAGAGAGGTATAAGGAGGGTCAATCCTACAAACTTCGACCCGAAAGGAGAAGGTTTTTAATAGCTTATCGCTTACCCGCTCCTCCGCTTCTTTGTGCGTTTTCTTATTTTGTTCTTAGTGTATGCGAACTCGCCGTTCGTCAAAATTCGTTGGTGAACCTTCTACGAATCCTACTTCTATGATACCGAAACGTCGTAATCGTAGACGTTCTATACAAAGAGTCGAACCGTTTTCTCTTATAGAGACTCCCGTAGTTACGATGGCCGATCAACGTACTATGCGGAATTACTCTGTGCAACCCACCGAGGGTTATACGGAGGCAATCGTAGTACCACCCATTCCCGCTGAGCATTTCGAGCTCAAGCATAGTCTAATCAATCTTGTAACTTCAAAACAATTCTTCGGTTTTGAGAAAGAAGATCCTCATGCTCATATTCGATATTTTAACAAGGATTTCACTTCTCACGTTGAGAGTACAAGATGTGCCCGAGACTAGATTATGCTTATACTTTTATGCATTATCTATCGATGGTCCAGCCGGATTTGGCTCGACAAAGAACCTCCTCGTTCTATTCTCACTTGGGACGAAGTCTTGTGTTCCAATTTATGTAACCGATTTGTTTCTTTCCTCCCTCAAAAACAATTAATCTCCGGAATAAAATTGCAAATTTTAGAATCGGCAATAAAGTTGTAGAAACGTTTTGTGTGCATGTAGACGTTTTAAGGATCTCCTGGTCGAGCATTGCCACATCACTAGTTTTACCTCCCCCCCATAATTGTATACAACTCGATACCTTATACAATGGTTTAAACCTATCGATCAGGATTTTTTTATTTCTGTGTCGCCGAGTGGCAATCATTTTGGAAAGAAGTAGTAACAAGATGTGTTGAAATATCATTAAAACAGAATCAGAAAGTCTGAAATTTAAGAAAACAAACTGATTTGTTTCTCTAGTGAAAGCAAAGTAATGTTGATTCTTCAGAGTTAGCCTGTTCCGTAGCCAGTGCAGAGACTAGTGCCATGACGAGATGTTTAGTAACACTATCAGTAACCCCAGCTCCAGCTTCGTAAAAATGCAGTGTGAGGAAATCATGTGTTACTTGTGGCGGTGCTCATCTTACAGACAGTGTCCTGTACTAATGGCAAAACTTTTTCGGGCTTTCATGACCAATATTCAAGGATATGTTTCAGCAGCCGCAGTAAACTATAATCAAGGAAATACCAGATACCGTCCTCAAAATGTAGCTAATCAAATTCGACCACCGGGTTTTGCTCAACCGAATATGCAAAATAATCAAACCCGGTACAATCAAGGTTACAATCAAAACAGAGGTGGTTATCATGGAACCAAAATTATCAGCCCCGTTTCTCAACACAAGTTGTGACGACTAGTGATTTCTCAAACTACATAAAGGTAAATGATTACGGTGATGAAAAACATGCAAACCAATGACCTCTTTAACAAATTCTAACATCGAGCTTAAGAACATGTTTGGTCAATTCATGAAAATGAATACCGCTTCTACTTCAGGTTCGGGTTCACTTCCTAGCAACACCATTGCTAACCCGAGAGGTGATCTGAAAGGAATTACCACCCGAAGTGGCATTTCTTATAATAGACCCCCAATTACACCCCTATTTTTTTCTCTTCCAAAGGTGGTGGAACGGGAACCCGAAGTGATAAAGGATACAGTGCAACCGAGTACCAAAAACATCCAACCTCCGGTAGTCCAAATTTAAGCTCTAATTAATAAGCCCGTTGTTGCTCCTAAGTCTAAACCGTCTATACCTTATCCTTCAAGAGCCAACAAACAAAAGCTCCATGAAAAAGATGACAATCTCGCTTTGAAATTTGTTGAAATTTTTAGGGAATTACATTCTCGAGCTTTTTCAGCTTTCGCGGATGCTCTTCTTCATACGCCTAAGTTTGCTACAATGTTTAAAATTCTCCTTAATAACAAAGAAAAATTGTTTGAATTAGCCACCACCACATCGGTAAATGAAAATTGTTCGGCGGTTATCCTCAAAAAGTTACCCGAAAAACTTAGAGACCCCGCCAAGTTTCTCATTCCATGTGATTTTTTGGAGTTAGATGAATGCTTGGCCTTGGCCGATCTCGGTGCAAGCAGATCTGTAACCTGATGACTCTCTCCATATGGAAAGAAGTCTCTGACTCCCGAACTTACTCCTACGCAAATGATTCTTGAGCTTGCGGACCGATCGACCACTCGACCGGCCGGCATTGCCGAAGATGTCTTTGTGAAAGTAGGAAAGTTCCATTTTCCGACCGACTTCGTAGTCGTTGATTATGTTGTCGATCCTCGGGTTCCCTTAATTCTTGGGAGACCCTTTTTGAGGACCGGACGAGCTTTGATTGATGTTTACGGTGAAGAATTAAACCTCTCCGCCATGAGATGATAAGCCGTTAACATTCAAAAGTTGGTCAAACTTCGAGATACTTCTACAATAATGCCGAGTCAATTAATCGAATCGATGTAATCGACGTAGCTTGTAGGGAGTATGCTCAAGAAGTGCTCGGATTCTCAAAAATTTCTATAAGTGGCAATCCCACTTCGGAACCGATTATTTCTACCTCTTCTCCCACTCTCACTCCCTTCAGGGATAATGACTTTCTTCTAGAAGAAACCGATGCTTTCCTTGCTATTGAAGATGATTCAATTTCACCAGAAATTGATGACTCTTACTATAATTCGGAGGGAGACATTCGTCTTCTTGAGGAATTTCTAAACGATGATCCATTATCTCCTCTAACTCCACAAGAACTAAGATTTGTAGAACCTAAAACTAAAAAAACTTCAATTGATGATCCTCTGGAGCTCGAGCTCAAGGATCTACCTTTCTCATCTTGATTAGAGAGATATAGAGAAGAGAGAGAAGTGCCACCGGTAACTACCCATCATAAATTGCTAAAGACTTAAACGAAGATGAGAAGGTCGAATACTAAAGGTTTAAAGTCACGCAACTGATGCGTATCGCTTGGAAAACATCTCTCGTATAAAGGGCATCGACACCTTAATTTTTGTACTCACAAAATATTGAATGGAGGTGATCTAAACGGCATAATTTCAACCCTAAGACGGGTTAAACCCAAATATTCATGAGGCTTGTGTCGATGAAAGAGTGTGTGAAGTTATCAATCTCCTTGAGGCCGTAGTGTTTATACCTATCTCGATTTCCCAGGGTTAGCACACGTTCATTGTGTGCCCAAGAAGGCGTATAACCGTAAATTGAAAATGATGATAATGTAGTTTTTTCACGCGATTAGTTCGGGATGGCGTGTTTGCATTGACTACCAAAACGTTAATGATGCCTCGTAAAGATCATCTCCGTTACCGTTTATGGACCAAATATTAAGAGAGTCACGGGAAACAAAATACTATTATTTTCTAGATGGTTCTCGGGTACTTTCAAATTCCTATTGACCGCAAGACTAAGAGGAAAGACCACCTTCACTTTACATATATGGTGACGTTTGCTATTCGCGCATGCCTTTCGGCTTATGCAATGCCTCCTCGGGGGCACGTTCAAAGGTGCATGCTGGCCAATTTTCCATGATATGATCGTAGGAAACAATGGAGGAGTCTTCATGGACGAACTTAGTCGTGTGTCTCTTGAGGATCTTTCTCGCCTCAATGCATCTCCCATTTAGTTACCTACTCGATTAGTTGATACCGTAATTGAAAATAATGATAATGAGTTGATACCTACTCGATTAGTTATGGGATGGCGTGTATGCATTGACTACCGAAAGTTAAATGATGCCACTCGTAAAGATCATTTCCCGTTACCGTTTATAGACCAAATGCTTGAGAGACTCGCGAGAAACGAATACTATTGTTTTCTAGATGGTTTCTCGGGATACTTTCAAAATTTTCCTATTGGCACGCAAGGACCAAGAGAAGAACCACTTTCAATTGCCTTATGGACGTTTGCCTGACGCGCATGCCTTCGGTTATGTAATGCTCCAGGTCAATTCCAAAGGTGCATGATGGCCATTTTCCACGATATGATCGAGGAAACAATGGAGGTCTTCATTGGTGATTTTCGGGTCTTCTTGGTCTTTGGGGATTCTTTCTCCTCTTGCCTCTCCCATTTAGACAAAATTCTCAAACGGTGCGAAGACACTAATTTAGTTCTAAATTGGGAGAAGTGCCAATTTATGGTAAAAGAAGGCATTGTTCTATGACATAAAATTTCAAAGTCCGGGATTGAGGTCGACAAAGCTAAAGTTGATGTGATAGCAAAATTACCTCATCCCACAACCGTCAAAGGGGTTAGAAGTTTTCTAGGTCATGCCGGGTTTTATCGTAGATTTATTCAAGATTTTTCTAAGATCTCCTGGCCAATGACCCATCTTTTGGAAAAAGATACCCCGTTCTTCTTCTCTAAAGAATGTATCGAATCGTTTAATATACTTAAGAAGAAATTAACCGAAGCACCAATTTTAGTTGCCCCCGATTGGGACCTACCATTTGAAATTATGTGTGATGCTAGTGATTACGCGGTAGGTGCAGTCTTGGGGCAACGTAAGACCAAACATTTTCAGCCTATACACTATGCAAGTAAGACCATGATGGATGCTCAAGCACATTACACCACTACGGAAAAAGAGTTATTAGCCGTGGTGTATGCTTTCGAGAAATTCCGGCCATACTTAGTCTTGTCAAAGACCATAGTGTATACGGACCAATCGGCTCTCAAATATCTTCTTGCCAAGCAAGATGCTAAGCCGAGATTGCTCTAGTGGATTCTCCTACTCCAAGAATTTGATGTCATTATTCGTGATAAAAAAGGAGCAAAGAATCTCGCGGCCGACCACTTATCAAGACTTGAAAATTCCCACCAAGATGTTCCCGAGAACAAGGAAATTACTGAAACATTTCCTCTCGAGACACTTGGTATGGTTACCTTTCGTAGTGATGATAGTACCCGCTGGTTTTCCGATTTTGTAAATTACCATGCGAGGAATTTTGTGATTAAAGGGATGTCGTCCCAACAAAAGAACAAGTTTTTCAAGGATGTTAAGCATTACTTTTGGGACGACCCTTATTTGTTCAAGATTTGTGTGGATCAAGTGATCCAGCGGTGTGTTTAAGGCCAAGAAGCTGTTGATATCCTCACAGCTTGCCAGAATAGGCCCACCGGGGGACATTATGGTGCCAACTACACCGCCAAGAAAGTTTTTGACTCAGGATTCTTTTGGCCTACCATTTACCGCGATGCCCATGACTTGGTCATCCGTTGTGACGCTTGTCAATGTCAGGGAAAGATCTCACAACAAGATGAAATGCCTCAAAACACAATTCAAGTTTGTGATATTTTTGACGTTTGGAGCATCGACTTCATGGGCCCGTTCCCGTCTTCACGAGGGAACAAGTATATACTCGTGGCCGTCGATTATTTGTCAAAATGGGTTGAAGCGAAAGCGCTCCCCACCAACGATGTCCGAGTAGTTTGCAAATTCTTAAAATCTCTCTTCGCCCGATTAGGGACCCCTCGTGCCATCATAAGTGATCGCGGTACCCATTTTTGCACTGACCAGTTTGCAAAGGTCATGCTTAAATACGGAGTTACCCACCGTCTCTCCACCGCGTATCACCCACAAACAAGTGGGCAAGTTGAGGTTTCAAGTCGTGGTTTGAAACGCATTTTGGAAAGGACCGTAGGCGAACACCGTGCTTCGTGGTCTGATAAGTTGGATGACGCTTTGTGGGCCTTCCGTACAGCTTTCAAAACACCCATCAGGTGCACTCCTTACAAGCTCGTGTACGGAAAGGCCTGTCATCTTCCGATCGAACTAGAGCATAAGGCCTATTGGGCCTTGAAGCATTGCAATTATGACCTTTTGACCGCGGGCGATCACCGTAAAGTTCAAATGAATGAACTTAATGAACTTCGTGATCAGGCCTATAAGAACTCTTTGATCTACAAAGAGAAAACAAAAAGGATCCATGACTCCAAAATCAAGAACCGCGTTTTCAACGTTGGTGATCGAGTACTCCTCTTTAATTCTCGATTAAAGATTTTCTCGGGCAAGCTTAAGACCCGCTGGACTGGACCATTCACCGTTACCCAAATATTCCCATATGGAACCATCGAGTTATCTCAAACCGATGGGCCAAACTTCAAGGTGAATGGTCATAGACTTAAACACTACTTTGGAGGGGACATACCACCGATGGTTGTCCCGAATCTCCAAAATTTCCCCATGGACCATTGAATTCGGGGTCGAGTCGAGCTTGTGACTCAGTTAACAAAAACAAGGCGCTTCGTGGGTGGCAACCCATGCTTATCCTAATATAATAATAGTAGTAATGAATAATTGTGTTGTGAGGAGGCTCGCCTCTTCCTTTCTCGTGTTTTGTGTTTTATGATGTTTGTCCAGGATTGCCCCAAATTTTGAAGCCTCTCGTGCTCGTGGTTTTGTCCTTCGTTCACTAGAGCTTCAATCCTTAGCATGATTATGGGAATCCAATATCCAATCTTATCGACTAACGTTTATCTTTATGCATACTTAATAAACGGCTTTAGATTTACGTAGAGACCTTTTTAAAACATTGAGGACAATGTTCAATTCTAGTATAGGGGGATCTATCGATTTTATTATACCTGTAGCCGTTGTTTTCACGTAATCCCGTTTTTACCACTAAAATACCCAAAAAAATGAAAAAATTTAAAAATTTTCAAAAATGAAATAAGTGTTTTATCACAAGGTTGACTTTCTTGCTGGGTAGAATAAGAATAAATTTTGACTTGATCGAGCGTGTTGAGCTCTAGCTTGTCCCTTAACTTTT
>BQNB010036697.1:0-49948 GCA_026074375.1 Tanacetum coccineum | reverse complement strand
TTTTTCTATCCTTTTGGCATTTTCTTGGCTTTTATTTAGCAAAATCCCGGGTATTTAATATATACAATTAAGCACTTATCAAACCAATAGAGGATGAAGGTGCAGTTTCAGAAAGACCATCTGAAACCCAACCCATACCTTCTCCTACTCACCCAAGTGAAGACCAGTCTGAGCCACAGCCTGACCCATTCCTCATACCTTCTTCTTCTAAACCAATTCCTGATTCCATTCCAGAAGGTTCTGGTAGGAATCATTGTAACACCCCCATTTTTACATATAGCAGCAGAAGCTAATCTAGGGTATTACTTCATGGATACAACAATCATAATCATAGAAAACGACCCAAAAGAGGCGTTTATTCAAAAGATATGTTATCATTCATTTCAAATCAGAGTTTTACAAAGGCAGGTCCCAAAATCTAGAAACATAAAATGTGAATGATAACAAGTTTTAGCCATCTTCATGTCCATGCCACTCCGTGCCGTATATTGCTTAATAACCTGAGATAAACATGCTAAAAAGTTAACACAAAGGTTGAGTGAAATTCATAGGTTTGAAATGTAATAGTTGAATACAAGTTATAGTGTAAATACTGGTATTGCAGGGATAATTATCATGGATAACATTATTATCATGGAGAACAGTATTATTATGGAGAACAGTCCTATCATGGAGAACAGTATTATCATGGAGAACAGTATTATTACCCTAAACTCATGAATCACATAAGAGATATTAAAGAGATATTGGGAGATATTACCCAAAGAGACATTAAAGAAATATTGGGAGATATTACCCAAAGAGACATTAAAGAAATATTGGGAGATATTACCCAAAGAGACATTAAAGAAATATTAGGAGATATTACCCAAAGAGACATTAAAGAAATATTGGGGGATATTACCCAAAGAGACATTAAAGAAATATTAGGGGATATTTGTAATGACCGAAACCCGCTCCGGAGAGTAGGACGAAACGTCATAATCATGGTGTCATATCAAAGCAAAATAAAGGCATAAAGTCATAAATGATAACATAGGACAAGGTGGAAAGCCGGAATCAAACATCGGCTCCCAATTATGAGATCAACATGAATAACGTAAAAGAAGTCTAAAGGACGAAACATGTGTCCAAGATAGTATAGCACATCAAAATGTCTACGATATAAAGAAAGGAAGCTAAATAGGTCACTTCCTAAGCACACACTCTCTCATGCCCAATCTCCCTCTAGATACCTGCCGTATGAGTAAATATGTTGAGTCTTAGGAAGATTGTACTCTAGAACTTTAGTTTTAAGAGTTATGAGTTTGATTGAAGAGTTTGGAATTATTGTATCACTGTTCGGGCCATCATAATTCAAAAGTCATTCAGTAAACGTTTGAGGAGCTAGGGCACTTTAAATCGTAAACCCAACAACTCAGTCAGAACGTAATACCAAGATGAAACCTCTTAATATGAAGCTCCCTAGTATTGTGATACGATATAATCGGTTTTAAGCGTTTTGATCAATATCTGGAAATGTTAAGCACGAGAAGCGTTAATTAAAGTTATGTCTTGTAAGGTTTTAAACATGATTTTATACTTTTTCAAAATGTTACATTTTAGACCCTGGGGTTTGAAAAATTGCAAATAGGCCCTTGGAGTTTGCATTTTTATGACTTTGGTCCTTCAACTTTAAAAGATATACCAAGTAAACCTTGTACTTTGTAAAGTGACATATATACCCCCTAGTTATAACTTTGATAAAATGACATTTTCAGCCCCTTTCTATTATTAATTTTAGAAAGTTACGGTATCTTCCCTAGCAGGGATTATGTATTACATAACCATGTCCATTTGGCCATGCATGCTTATTTTAACATTTTATAAAAATATTTATAGGTTATAATAAACTAGAATATGAAGGTTTAACATAATGAAAGTTTAAAATAACGATTCGTTAAGCTAGGAAGCAAAACGGGTCAATTTAGGGTTTCAAAACGTAAACATGCGGGTTTTAAGATCAAATTTCTTCATTAATCAATAAAGTGGTTATTTTAACATTAGTTAAGCATGCTAGGATAGATTATAACAATATTTAATCATTATAACATTTAGTTTTAAGAAAAACATAAAATTAGGGTTTCGGGGTAGTTACGATTTTGGATCAAAATGGAAAATAAGATGAATTGAGTTATGAAACTTTAACAAGAGTATATTTAGGATCATATGAACATTATAAGGGTGTAGTAGCAGAAGTATAACATTCAAAACCTGGGTTTGAGTTTCAAGGATCAAAAATGGTGGAAACGGGTCGTTTCGGGTAGTATTTCCACTCGTACGCCTTGTATCTTGTTCCCGAGGCTTCAAATCTAGCTTTGCTTGAATGATCTTCTTATATGATCCTAGGATCATATGGAGCAGAGAATGTTTGCTCAATTGGGTTATAGAAAGAAGAAGTGGGGGATGAGTTAGAATGAAGTATATGTGCTCCTATTTATAGTAATTTTGGAACTTGGTGACTAAGGATGCTAAGAGACCAATGAAGGCTATAATGCAAGGTGGAGGTGGTTCTAGACATTTTAGGGGTGTTTGGTTTGATTTATACAGGGCTATTTTTGGACAGCCAACATCAGTCTCGGTAAAATGGTTGCCATTTTACAAAACCGTAATTCCGTTGAAGCTCAAACCACGAAGCATTGTTAGAATATTTGATGTCCTCCTACAACGTTAGTTTTACTATATTAAGGGTTACTATAGAAAAATTTATAGATTAATAGCCATTTACTATAGTGGTGTGAATCTGGTACCTTTGCCATTCGGTTTATAAACTAATTCATCCGACGTCGAATTCGGGTTTGATTCCACCGGTAAAATGATCATAAGACATAGGGCTACACTAGTGTTTTCACTTAATATCCAGATCCTATTGATATTTCTCAGATCCTATGTTTTATAGACTGGTCTGATTCTAAACTAGGGCCTAGTTTTAGGTTTTAGGGTTAAAATTAGATTAGGATTTTCTGGGTTTAATTCTTGAATATTGTTGTTGAAATGATGATAGTATATGATTGTTAATGTTGTAATTTAAGTTATTACAACTTATTTGAGTGTTGGTTTGGGGTTATGATGGATAAAAACCAAGAAACGGGTCATGATTTACTATATTGCTCGGGTTAGGGTTTCTGACTTTTAAATTAGGGTTTTGAGTGTAAAATGTGTATGAAAGCTTATGAATAGAATAATTAGGGTTTACACATTGTATATTGAGTGTAGTAGCTTGCACAGGAGTGGTGGTGAAGAAATTGGAGGTAAAATGGAGGGCGTAGAACGGCTATTTTAGATATCGTGCATTAATGACTTGTATATTGAGCTTTGAAAGACTTGTACCTTTCTTTGGAGGGAATGTATATTCATATGATATGTTATGTTACTTGTACCTATGCTTTAGTAGCCTGTACATTCTCTTTAGATATTAACCCTTCATGGAATTTAGGGTTTAGAGGTATACGATAACGGTTTAAAAGCCCGTTTTGATATAACATTACGAATGGTACATTATAGGAATAATGTACTTTGTAATAAGGATATTAAGATATTGACTTGACATTTTATGATATTTGCTCGACATATATGAAGACATGATTGCCATAGATAGGTTGCGTGAGGTCATCTACTTTAGTTATGTAATTTACATGGCATACTGAGACATTGACAATGCAAGTAATGTAATAAAGCAAAAAATTTCCCCGTACAATTGTGATCATAGTAAAATAGGTTGATGGAAATTCTTGGGTTGTTATATTAGCTTCCGCTGCTATATATCAAAAATAGGGGTGTTATAGATTGGTATCAAGAGCCACGGTGATAGAGAACAAGGTTGAAACCTTTAACTATAACTACTTTTCTTTTTCCATCCAAGAAAGTCCTCTGTGCCACTACATCTCCCGAATAGTATGTAAAGTACATAACTATTATACTATTATATAAATAACTTATGTTATTTACCACTGGGTTATTAACAGAGTGACGTCTTCTCCCAGCCACCCTACTTCCAATATTGACGATGCTTTTTCCTCTAACTTTCCTGACTATATCCTGGCTTCCCCGGACTATGTCCCAGCTTCACCAGGAAAAACTTATTCTAGCTCTTCAAATAACTTATTTGATTTAGTTCCGATAGCTTCACCAACTCTTTCACTTTTTCATGATGACCCATATATGAAGATCATGCCTCCATCTTCAATGTTATCTCCAATGTTTAGTCCTCAAGAATTCATTCTTTCTTCTTGAGGAATTATTGCCACTTAAGAAACGAGGTCGTGACCGATCATCCTCCTCTACTTCTGCCCTACCTCAAGAATTTGAGATAGGGGAAAGCTCTCGTAAGACAAGTCTGGAACGTCACGAAGAGCAAATTGAGGAAATTTTAAATCACCTAGATGAACTCTCTCTCGACCGCATTGAGCACATAGAAGACAAAATAGAAGGTCTCAGAAATGGCTGGGTGATCATACAACAAGATTTTGACAATCTGGAAGCTGAACTCCAAGAGCCTCATACTCAAATTGCTAAACTTCAAAGAAAGCAAATGGGAAATAACAGCAAGATTCTCTAGCTCGCTTCAGGATTACTAATCTAGAACAAATCATCGAAGATATCGAGGTTTGTCAGATAAGGAAAGTCTTCTGAATGCAATCTATGAACACAAGAATAGCCAGGAAGGATCATCGAACTACTAGATTAGATACTAGTTATAGCTTTTGATAGAACCTAGCTACGGGATGTGTGGTATAAATAACAACACTTGTTAAATTTTGACTATGTACAGTACAAAGGCAAGTCGTTCATGATATAATATATTGGTGATCCCGTTTTATATTCATCTTGTGTCATATATTTCATCTCTGTCTTCATCATTATGAATCTTACCATGACCCCCAGAAAATAAACTAATAAGTTAGATTCTTGTTAGAATTCATATCAAATAAGTATCTATGATATCACTATTGTGACAATGTTTATTTTTAAACCTTACGCATTTTAAGGAAAGACTTGTGATATCATTCTTATTACGTGTTGTCTTATGTTGATAGAATGCCTCCCAAAAGGACGTCAACATATGAAGCACCAGCCATGACTCGGGCTGCCATCAGGAAACTAGTTGCTGACAATGTTACCGCAGCTCTGGAAGCACAAGCCGCTAACATGGCAAATACTGATAATACCACCAGACCAAGAGAAGCTCCTATAGCAAGACAGTGTAGCTACAAAGAGTTCATGAGCTTCCAACCTATCAATTTCAAAGGTTTAGAAGGATTTGTTGGACTTATCCGCTGGTTTGAGCGAACTGAATCAGTGTTTTCTCGTAGCAACTGTACCGAAGACTACAAGGTGAAGTTTGCTACTGGTACTTTAACTAAAGAAGCTCTATCATGGTGGAATTCTTTTGCCCAACCTATTGGGTTAGAAAAAGCTTACAAGATTACATGGGTTGAATTCAAGAAGCTTTTGATAAAGAAGTATTGTCCCCGAACTGAGGTCCGGAAGATGGAAGACGAATTTTACCATCTGACTGTGAAGGGAAATGATCTCAAGGAATATGTGAGAAGATTCTAGGAATTGGCAACCTTGTGTCCCACTATGGTGCCATATTCTGAGAAAATGATGGAAGTTCTCATCGGGGGATTGCCTTGAAGTATTAAATGAAATGTTACCGCCTCTAAACCTCAAACTCTAAAGGAAGCCATTAACATAGCCCAGAGGCTAATGGATCAGGTAACAAAGTACACTCCGGTACAAGTATCAAGTGATCACAAACGAAAGTTTGACGACAGAAGAACTTTTAATAACAATAACTACCGTAACATCAACACCAACAACCGCTACAATAATCACCAACCACAACAGAACAGAAGACAGGAAACCTTCAGGTCTTATGCTGTCACTCCAACTGAAAACAATGGGTATATTGGAAACCGTCCCTTGTGTAAGAAATGCACTCTACATCACACAGGACCTTGCACTGTTAAGTGTAATACTTGCAACAAGGTGGGCTATCTGACCAAGAACTGTAGAAACAAAGGGCCAGCCACTGGAAGTAATCTGCTACCAGTGATAGTTACTTGTCATACCTGTGGAGAAAAAGGGCATTATGCAAATCAGTGTCGAAAGACCACCAACAACAATACCCAGGGAAGAGCCTACATGTTGAGGGATAGGAATGCTCACCAAGACCCGAACGTAGTCACAGGTATGTTCCTTCTAATCCAACATCTAGCTAGAGTATTATTTGATTCTAGAGCCGATAAAAGCTTTCTATCCATATCTCTTGCCTCTAAGCTAACTATTCCACCCATTACAATAGATACCTTTTACAATATCGAAATGGCTGACGGAAATCTAGTAAGCACAAACACCATTATTCAGGGTGCAATTCTGACTTTGTTAAACCAACCTTTCAAAATTGATCTTATGCTGATCAAACTCAGTAGTTTGGACGTCGTCATTGGTATGGATTGGTTATCCAAGTATCATGCTAGAATTATCTGTGACGAGAAAGTCATCCATATCCCAATCAACGGTGAAACTTTGATCATTCGAAGTGACCAAAGTAAAACCCGACTAAGTCTCATATCCTGTATAAAAACCAAATACCGAAAGATAAATAACCTGAGGTTGTCCAAGATTTCGTGAATCTAAGTAATGGAAAGAAGGTCAGACAGAAAGACTAGAAGATATCCCAGTAGTCAGAGAATTCCCAGAAGTTTTTCCTGAAGATCTACCTGGCCTTCCTCCCGTTCGCCAAGTAGAATTCCAAATCGATCTAATTCCAAGAGCAGCACCTGTAGCCCGAGCACCCTATAGATTAGCTCTTTCAAAAATGCAGGAACTATCTAACCAACTTCAAGAATGATCAGATAGAGGTTTTATCCGACTAAATACTTCAACTTGGGAAGCTCCTATCTTATTTGTTAAAAAGAAAGACGGATCTTTCAGAATGTGTATCGATTATCAGGAGTTGAATAAACTTATCGTAAAGAATCGTTACCCATTACCCAGAATTGATGACTTATTTGACCAACTTCAAGGTTCAAGTGTCTACTTGAAGATTGAATTAAGATCAGGCTATCATCAACTGAGAGTAAGGGATGAAGATATTCCCAAGACTGCTTTCAGAACAAGATACGGACATTATGAATTTCAAGTAATGCCATTTGATTTAACTAACGCACCTGCTGTATTCATGGATCTCATGAACCGTGTGTGTAAACCATACTTGGACAAATTCATAATAGTGTTCATCGATGATATTCTCATCTACTCTCATAACAAGGAAGAGCACGCAAATCATCTGAGAATAATCCTAGAATTACTTAAGAAAGAGAAGTTGTATGCCAAGTTCTCCAAGTGTGATTTCTGGATTCATATCATGCAATTTCTTGGACACTTAATTGATAGTCAAGGACTTCATGTTGACCTCGCCAAGATTGAAGCAGTTAAGAATTGGGCATCTCCTACTACACCCACATAAATACTTCAATTCTTAGGACTTGCTGGCTATTATCAAAGATTTCTCGAAGATTGCAAAGTCTTTGACTGAATTAACCCAGAAAAACAAGAAGTATGTATGGGGCGAAGACCAAGAGTCGGCTTTCCAACTGCTAAAACTCCAATCTTAGCATTACCAGAAAGAAAATGACAATTTTTTAATTTACTGTGATGCATCCCATCAAGGTTTGGGAGTGGTGTTAATGCAAAGAGAGAAGGTTATTTCATATGCATCTCGACAACTTAAGCCCAATGAAGAAAACTACTCATGATCTAAAATTAGGAGCAGTAGTGTTCGCTTTTAAAATTTAGAGACACTATCTGTATAGCACTAAATGTACTATGTTCACTGATCATAAAAGTCTTCAGCATATCCTTGATTAGAAAGAGTTGAACATGAGACAACGCCGTTGGCTAGAATTGCTTGCAGATTACGATTGTGAAATTCGCTACCATCCTGGAAAGGAAAATGTTGTAGTAGATGCCTTAAGGGAAGGAACGAATCAAACCACTCCAAATTAGATTATTAGTTATGACCATTCATCCAAACTTACCCTCACAAATTCTCAAAGCTCACACTGAAGCACTCAAAGAAGAAAACATCAAGGCTGAAAACTTACGAGGAATGGACAAATCATTTGACATACGTCCTAATGGAACCCGATGTATCAAGAATCGAAGTTGGTTACCACTCTTTGGTAATATGAGAGACTTAATCATGCATGAGTCCCATAAATTAAAGTATTCCATTCACCCATGTTCTGACAAGATGTATCAGGATCTAAAGAAACTCTATTGGTGGCCTAACATGAAGGCAATCATCGCTGAGTATGTTGGCAAGTGTTTAACATGCTCTAGAGTTAAAGCAGAATGTCAAAAGCCACCCGGCTTACTGGTAAAATTAGAGATTCCTATGTAGAAGTGGGAGAGAATAACAATGGATTTCATCACAAAACTACCCAAAACATTAAACAGACATGACACAATCTGGGTCATTATCGATCGCCTCACCAAATCCGCACATTTCATCCCTACCCGAGAGACAGATAGTATGGAAACCCTTACAAGATTTTACATAAAGGAAATAGTCTCCCGGCATGGAGTGCCAATATCTATCATCTCGGATCATGATAGTCATTTCACATCTAGATTCTGGCAATTATTACAGAGTGCTTTAGGTACTCAATTAGACATGAGTACGGCTTATCATCCTGAAACTAATGGACAAAGTGAAATAACCATCCAAACACTCGAAGACATGCTTCGAGCCTGTGTTATAGATTTTGGAAAAGGATGGGAAAAACACTTACCATTAGTAGAATTTTCTTACAATAATAGTTACCATGCCAGTATTAAGGCAGCACCATTTGAGGCACTTTATGGTCAAAAGTGCAGATCACCTGTTTGCTGGGCCAAAGTTGAAGATGTTCAACTTACAGGACCATAAATAATCCATGAAACCACTGAAAAGATAGTATAAATTCGACAACGCTTGCAAGCTGCAAGAGACCGGCAGAGAAGTTATGCCAATGTAAGACGAAAGCCTTTAGAATTTCAAGTTGGATATCGAGTTATGTTAAAAGTGTCACCTCGTAAAGGTGTCATCTGATTCGGAAAATAAGGAAAGCTTAATCCCCGGTACATTGGACCTTTCAAAATTCTTGAACGGATTGGCCTAGTGGCATATAAACTTCAGCTTCCTGAAGAGCTCAATAATGCCCACAATACTTTCCACGTTTCTAATCTAAAGAAATGCTTATCTGACGAATCCCTTGTCATTCCAATGAAAGAGCTTCGACTCGATGACAAACTCAACTTTGTGGAAGAACCAGTAAAGATCATGGATCAAGAAGTCAAGCAACTGAAACAAAGTCATATTCCTATAATCAAAGTAAGATGGAACTCTAAAAGAGGACCAGAATTTACGTGGGAACGCGAAGATCAAATTCGTGCCAAGTATCCACATCTGTTTTCAAACGTCACTCCGACATCCAACTAAATCTCGAGAGGAGATTTATTTTAAGGGAGGGAGACTATAACAACCCATAATTTTCATCAATGTAATTATCCATCTATTAAATTAGATGCACTGTAATATCCATCTATTATATATATACCACCTTTTTACAGGGAAATTTTTGCTTTATCTCATTATGCAATGTAACTTGCATCTCTAAAGTAAACGAGCTCACACAACCTCCACCAATACCATCTATATCTATGTTTATATCATGTAAACATCCTAATATGTCAAGTATATATCTTAATATCATTTTTACCAAGTACATTATCCATTTAACGTACCATTTACAACGTTATATCAAAACAAGCTTTATCCGTTAACGTTTATATCAAAACCCTAATTATATGTAATGTATACATATAAAATGAATGTGCAAACCTTCAAGCATGTGTACAAGTGTACAATGCACAACATTTGAAATATAATTTCCCTCCAAGTCAATGTACAACTCATTTAAGCTTAATGTACAAGTCAATAATGCAAGAAAACCAAACTAGGTCATTTTACCTCCTAAATCACTTTAGTTTCTTACCACCACTCTAGCACAAGGTACAAGCACTTAATGCATGACTTCTAAACCCTAAACCACCCGTCACCCTTTTCTTTCATTTTAACCCATTTAATAAAACAAGCACCTCAAGCAAGCATCCTAGCACCTCCATGACATCACCACCATGTCACCAAGCAAGCAACCAAGCACCTCCATCACCACCTTGGCCACCAAGTTTGCAAAATCACCTTCTTATCACCTCTTTTCTAGCCGAACCCCTCCAACACCTTCCACCTTGCGTAGCTATTTTTCTAGCCTTCCATACTCACCCTATAATCTTCATTAGTTACTACTATAGCACCTTGATCCTTACACAAAGTTAACTTGGGCACCATTTAACCCCTATATATAGTCGAAACATACACACCACTTCAACACACACCTTAAAAACTCATCACCACTCAAATGGAGTTCTAAATCAGGCCAAGGAGGAAGTATAAGGTCCCTAAGATCAGAATACAAGCCAAGAATCAAGAGAAGGAAGGTCTTGAATCCATATCTAGGCGTACGAACCCGAAAAACCCATTTTGACCCATTTCTAGCTCAAGTAAGCTAAAATCTTGTTCAATAAGCTCATATTCTATTTTAGATCTTTCATAAGGTTTGTAAGATCATATATAAACTATTGTTTGAAGCCTTGAATCCTCAAACCCATGTGTTTTATACTAAAACCCTAAAAATGACCCGTTTTGATTTTCTAGCTAACGAATCCTTTTTCTAAACTTTTGTTATGTTAGAACATCGTATTTTAGCTTATTCTAATAAGCTATAACCTGAAAATATCATTTGGAACCCTAAAATAAGCTTGCATGGCTTTTTGGACTTGATTTACAAATATTTTCATGCATTGAGGTATATATCGTAACTTTCTGAAATTTATAACTAGAGGGGCTGAAAATATCATTATTCCAAAGTTATAACTATAAGGACCTATCTTGACAAGTTTCAAAGTTAAAGGTTTAAATTATATGTCTTTTATATATAAAGGACTAAACTTGTAAAAGTTTATAAATAGAGGGTATATATTACCATTTTTGCAAACTTAAAAATATAAAATATGATATTTTTATATAAATTATAAAAATATATTTTAATATTATAAAACCCGACACATTAATCGTTATTAATCATCGATCGACGCATTATAAAACAATTACGTTATATATTTAACGTAATTTACCATCGACTAACTTTTAAAGAAACTTAAAATATTATCGTATCACGTTACTAGGGAATTTCATGTGAGGGGTTCCATTTGGTTATTTGTTTTGATGAGTTTGTTGGGTTTACGATTTAAAGTGCCCTGACTCCTCAAACGATACTACATGGCCTCTGGATTATGATAGCCCGAACAGTGATATAATATTTTCATAAGTTAATAAATCAAAAGTAATACGTTACACTTTATAAAGTTTTAAAACATAAACCATCACACTAAGAGTTGACATATTACCCCAGGTTGCGTGACAAGGCCGTTACTTTCACTTGATATACTTTTGCCATCAATCAGATTTTCCCTGTTAAGGTGAGTTCATAGCCTCACATTTTAAATCTTCTAATGTTTCATAAACCCACGAGGGGGATACATGCTATAAACCATGAATACGAGTGTTTTTCCAACTGTATGCTATCCTGATATATTATTGCCTAAGTCCTTACTTTTGCCATTAAGACCCCACTATCATGAACCGTTAATTACTTTTCGGCAGTAAGCACGAATGCGTGTATAGATACTATTTGGGGACTGGAAACTTCTCGTTTGTGTACCTATACTTTTCCTGGTAACAAAACGCAAACTTCATTTGAATCACTATGCAGTGTTATGGCTAATGGCACCCGTTGGGCAACTACTTGAGAGTCTTGTGATTATTGATTATCTCAAGGTCTCGGTGTCATGAGCTTAGGGCAATAATACTGTTTTCTATAATAATTGTACTCATTGCAATTATTACACTTATGGGTGTATAACAACGTAACCCACTATTGAACTTGTATTCAAACTGTTTAACATAAACCTATGAATTTCACTCAACCTTTGTGTTGACTTTTTAACATGTTTATCTTAGGTAATTGAGCATCACATGGCATGGAGTGGCACAGACTTGAAGGGCTAAACTGTTATTATT
The DNA here is from genome assembly GCA_026074375.1 of Tanacetum coccineum. Classification (NCBI taxonomy): domain Eukaryota; kingdom Viridiplantae; phylum Streptophyta; class Magnoliopsida; order Asterales; family Asteraceae; genus Tanacetum; species Tanacetum coccineum. Next base: position 37,719 of record BQNB010036697.1, on the reverse strand, counting down.
CAAACTTTATGTTTTCATGTAGATTTTAGGACCTCTGTTTGTAAAAACTCTGATGAAATAATGAATGATAACTTATCTTTTAAAAACGTCTCTTTTGAGTCATTTTTTATGATTATGACTGTTGTACTATGAAATAATACCCCAGATTAGCTTCCGCTGCTATATGTCAAAAATGGGGGTGTTATATTGATGACCGTCTGCCAGATGGATTATATGATGCAAGCCGAGATCAACCTTTCTTGTCCCTTGATAACTACGAGAAAACTTTTCACTTTGGTTCTGTTGGAAATTTAGTTCAATTGAGGGTTCAGTTCATACCGGATAATGGGTCTGGAGGTACGGAGTGTACTCTCATAGGTCACTGAACACCCTGAATCTGATAGTGGTTAAAGGGAATTATAATCACTAATGAACTTCAATGAGTTTACTCTTTAGTGAGTTGGAACTCTAAACTGAAGGACATTTATCAGTCTGATGGCTTCAGCGTAAGCTGAAAGATACCATCAGGGAGTAATCCATCAGAGGAAGTATCCTCAGCGGGTTGACTCATTAGCGGGTTGCTTCAGTTTTAACCTTCAGCGGGTATGCTCCTTAACGGGCTAGCTGATGATTCAGGACACTGAATGAATAACACGTTGGTATGAATTTAATGACTTGTAACTGTTTTGAACATTTCATATGGTAAGTTATAATCACATTTAATGATCATGATTAATATGGTCATGTAACCACCTGAAATCAAGGAGTCTAATTATGAAAGAGATTATATCTCCTATAATCTCCTATGATTCTTTAACCAATGACTTGAGTACACTCCTATAAATAGGAGATCATAACTGCATAAAGAACACACAAAATACCTAAAAACTTAGATGCGCAAGGGTTCTTGATTGGTGCCTCAAAAAAGGACATATATTTGGTCTTATCCCAAGTAGATATTCATAATACCCACATAATAAGGTCAAATAGTTTACTTTGGAAAGTGATTACACGATTCCAAGTGATATCCAGTAACCATCTTTGGTATGTAGTTAAGCTACTGATTATATTCACCTTGATCTGGGCTCACCTAGATCCAACAATCAAAGTAAACTATTTTGTAATAATCAATGGTTGCTGTTATGAAACACATGGCTTTAAATATTGCCAAGCTTGAAAAGTTTGAAGGGGTGAACTTTAGAAGATGGTAGAAGAAGATGCACTTCTTGCTCTCCAACATAAGTGTGGTGTATGTACTGACTACTCCCATGCCTGATGATGGTGGTGATAACCCAACCGTGGAACAAGTCATGAAGAGGGCCAAATGTGACAATGACAATTATATGTGTAGAGGTCTAATCTTTAATGGTATGTTTGATTCCTTGTTTGATATTTACCATAATGTTGAAACTTTCAAAGAACTGTAGGATACCTTGGAGGCCAAATATATGGCTGAGGATGCCTCAATTAAGAAGTTCCTTGTTAGTAATTTCACAAATTACAAAATAACTAATTCAAGACTAGTCTTGGAACAATACAATAAGCTTCTTTGTATACTTGGAAGGTTTACACAACATAAGATGAATCTATTAAGGTTTCATGTATCATTGATAAACTTCCCCTTTCATGGAAAGATTTCAAGCACACCTTGAAACATTTGAAGGATGAGTTAACTCTGATTGAGTTAGGCAGTCATTTGCGTATTAAGGAGTCCCTCAGGGCGCAGGATAATGACAAGCCAAAGGGCAACAATGTTGTTGGTCCTTCAGTTGTCAGTATGGTAGAGCATAACAACTCCTCCAGGTACAGTGACAACAAGGGTAAACGTAAACATCAAAGTACCAAATCTGATCCTAACAAGAAACCAAAAGTGACTTGTTGAAAGTGTGGGAAACTTGGACACTTGAAAAAGGATTTCAACGCTGGTAATGTTGGTAACAAAGCCAATGGTTCAGGCATAAAGGGTTCAGGGGATGGTTCTTCCAACTCTCTGAAAGGTCAGAATATGTTTAATAAATCTCTCTAGGTTTATTATGTTACATATGTATCTGAGGCTTAATTTGTGCAGGATGATGATGTTGTGTAGTAGGTTGACTCTGGAGAAACTGTGCATGTGTGTAAAGATAGATGCTCGTTCAAGACCTATGAGTCGCTGAATGATGGATCTATTCTTCACATAGGAAATGAGTCAACAGCCCTGGTGCATGGACATGGTTGTGTAGATCTTAGGTTTAGTTATGGAAAAGTTGTTTCTTTGTTGAATGTTTTACATGTTCCTAATATAAGGAAGAATTTGGTTTCAAGTAGTGTTTTAAATAACTGTGGTTATAAACAAGTGATTGAACAAAATAAATTTGTTTTATCCAAACATGGTGTGTTTATTGGTTTTGGTTATTTGAATAATCATATGTTTAGGCTTAATATTATCACTGATAATATTGGTTCAGCCTTCATGTCAACCTTTAAACTGAATGATTCAATCTTATGACATGCTAGACTGGGCCATGTCCACTTTAAGAGGATGCAAGATATATCTAAGAATGGGTTAATACCAGCTTTTGAAATGGACACTAAAAAGTGTAAGACTTGCATGCTGACCAAAATAACTAAGAAACCATTTTAAAATGTAAAACATAAAACTAAAGTTTTAGAGCTGATCTACAGTGATTTATGTGATCTGCATGCTACTCCTTCATTGGGGAATAAAAAGTACTTTGTGAAATTTATTAATGATGCTTCAAGGTTTTGTTATGTTTATTTATTTTTGGGTAAAGGGTTGCCTCGGTAAATAAATTATCCAAAAAAGCAGTCAAGTACAAATGGAATGTGGCTGACATACTACATTAACCTCAAGCTAAACAACTTGATAAGCACCTAAAGCTAGTACTCATGACATTCCATAAACACTTGCAACTCTAGAAACAACTAGAAGCAACTAGGCAAAAGACTTGACTAACCAAGCTAACCAGCAGCAACCATGAAAGAAGAACTTCCACCAGTTTGTGAATTAGTAAATATGTTAGTTGTTTCATCATAAACATTTTCAACCACTTCGTCATCTTCTTCTACAACATTCAAATCAAAATAAGAATTTGACATGAATATATTATCATTCTTAGAAGAAGAACTAGCAGTAACTCACTTCTTTTGTGCATCACCTACATTTGTAGCTCCCTTCTTTGGTGCGCTTGTAGTCGCCTTTGGCTCATATCTAACATTTTGTTTTATCGAAGGACCTGGAAACTGACCACCATTAGAAGCCTTGGATTTACCTTTCTTCTTTTTCTTTGTGCTAACCATTTGGAAACCATCATTTGTCTTCACAACAGTAGGAGCAACAACATTTGAAGTAGTAACAATAGGAGGACTCACCACCTTTTTAGGGCAATGGTCATGAACATGACCAAAAATCTTACATATATCACACCTGGGCGGCCTCCATTCATACTCAACACGAATAGGTTATTTGGTAAAACCTTCCCTAGTAAGAGAAAGAATACCAACAGTAACAACATCCACAAGATCAGCCTCAGAATTTACCTCAATTAAACACTGATCAAAACTACTCTGACCACATGAATCATTACACATAGAGCTTGTGTAAGAATCAAGCATAACAGGTTTGCCAATAAAAGTAGCTATTAAACTAATACCGTCCTCTTTAAAGACTTGAATAGGAACATCATGAAATTTAAGTTAATTCTTCTTTAAGCAATCTGGTATCCACCGACCATTTCTTGAGAATGATCGGAGACTTACGTATCAACCAAGGACCACCCTCTAGAATAGCTTCTAAGCCAAACCGTGAATCAAATTTAAAGAAAAAGAAGCCTTTGTTATTCATCATGATCCTTTTCAGCCCATGTTTCGCCCAGTTGTTTCTAGCATAATATTTAACAACCGGAAACGCTATTCTCTTTCCAATAAAATAACCATATAAAGTATGTTCAAAACGAGAACTAACCTTTTCGACAACTTTACAAGGGATGGAGATGTTTACACCATCAAATATGGGATTAGCTAGCAAGGGGCGAAAATTAGAACAAACTTTATGTTGGTCCTTAGTACTCGCATCAGCAGCTCCAGCATAAGATGTTTGCTTTTTATTATTGTCTACATCTTAGACAATAGGAGACTCATGGCTAGGAACACTAGTATTACTGTCTACGCCAGGAACACTCTTTACATTGGGAAGTTCAGCCTCAAACTTATTCCACGGCTCCCATATGGTATTCATAACCTCCTGTTGCTTTATTTATTACATACTAAGGATGAAGCACTAGATAAATTTAAAGTATTCAAAACTGAAGTTTAATTACAACTATGGTCTTTGATCAAAAGATTCAGGACTGATTAGGGAGGTGAGTACATGGATACTCTGTATTTTTAGTCTGTTGGTATTATCCATGAAACGACTGCCCCTTATACTCCACAACAAAATGGTATATCTAAAAGGAAAAATAGGGTACTAAAATAAATGGTTAATTCCATGTTGTCCTATTCCGGGCTGAGTCAAGGGTTTTGGGGTGAAGCTATGTTAACAGCTTGCTATTTATTAAATAGGGTTCCCAATAAAAAGAACAATATTACCCCTTATGAACTCTGGACTAAAAAGAAACCAAACCTGAATTATCTTAGAGTTTGAGGTTGTAAGGCAGTTGTAAGACTCCCTGATCCAAAGCTAAAAACTTTAGGTGAAAGAGGCATTGAATGCATCTTTGTTGGATATGCTGAGCATTCCAAGGCTTTTAGGTTCTTTGTTATTGAACCTAATGAATCAGTTGCAATTAACTCTATAATTGAAACAAGGGATGCTATCTTTGATGAGAATATATTCTCATCAGTCTCTAGACCAAGTCAAAAGTCCCTGGTATATGGAACTGAAGACTCTGGTGGTTCAGTAGTCCCTAAAAAGGTCATTGATGAGGTTGTTTAGCAACCCGAGCCTGAGCTTAGAAAAAGCAAAAGGCATAGGACTCCAAAGGATTTTGGTCTTGAATTTCAATTATAATTAATTGAAGGTACAAGGGATGAGGTTTTTAACCAACACTCCTATTGCTTTAATGTTGAGGATCATCCCAAAACATTTGATGAAGCAATGAAGTCCCAAGATGTTGCTTTTTGGAAAGAAGCAATTAATAATGAGATGGATTCCATCATGGGAAATAACACTTGGGTGTTGGCTGATCTACCTTCAGGTTGCAGACCTCTGAGTTGCAAATGGATCTTCTAAAGAAAACTAAATAGATGGAACTATTGAAAAGTTTAAGGCAAGGTTGGTCGTTCAGGGCTTTAAACAAAAGTCAAGGATAGACTACTTTGATAATTATGCCCTAGTGGCACGTATCAGTACCATAAGACTGTTGATTCCTATGGCATCAATTCATAGTCTGATTATTTATCAGATGGATGTGAAGACAACTTTCTTGAATGATGAATTGGATAAGGAGGTCTATATGAGCCAACCTCAGTGCTTCATCATGACTGGGAATGAAAAGAAGGTGTGTAAACTGATTAAGTCTCTATATGGACTGAAACATACACCTAAGCAATGGCATCAAAATTTTGATGAAAAGGTTTTGTCTAATGGTTATTTAATTAACCAACCTAACAAATGTATATATAGTAAATTTGATGGATCTGGTAAAGGAGTCATCATTTGCCTATATGTTGATGACATACTGATCTTTGGCACTGACCAAGCTCAGGTTGACATGACAAAGGAATTTTTGTCATCAAGGTTCTCTATGAAGGACATGGGGGAGGATGATGTTATCTTGGGTATAAGGATTAAACATGAAAGTAATGGTATAGCAATTTCTCAGTCTCATTATATTAAGAAGGTACTAAAGAAATTTAATTACTTTGATTGCACTCCAGTGAGTACTCCTGTAGATACAAATGAGAAGCTAATGCCTAATAATGGTCAGGCTGTATCTTAACTTGAGTATTCTAGGGTGATTAGCTGCTTAATGTATGCCATGACTTGTACAAGGCATGGCATTGCATTGGCTGAGGGTAAACTGAGCAGGTATACTAGTAATCCTGGTACTCAGCACTAGCAAGCAATTCAGTGGGTACTGAAGTACTTGAAAAAATCATGGACTATAGATTGATGTATACCGGTTATCCTTTAGGGTTGGAAGGATACACTGATGCAAGCTGGATCAGCAACACTGAAGACAATTCATCTACAAGTGGTTGGGTATTTCTGCTTAGTGGTGGTGCAATTTCTTGGGCTTCCAAGAAGCAAACTTGTATAACTAGTTCAACAATGAAGTCTGAATTTGTGGGTCTAGCAGCTGCTAGTAAGGAAGCGGAATGGTTGAAAAACTTGCTCTTTGAGATTCCACTGTGGGTCAAACCTATAGCACCTATTTCTATCCGCTGTGATAGTACTGCTACATTGGCAAAGGCTTATAGTTAGATGTATAATGGGAAGTCCAGACATCTAGGTGTCATGCATAGAATTATTCGTGAATTGATAATAAATGGGGTGGTATCTATAGAGTTTGTGAGGTCTCAACAAAATTTAGCTGATCACTTGACGAAGGGACTGGCTAGAGACTTGGCTATAAAGTCTGCTAAAGGGATAGGATTAAAGTCCAACTAAGTCATTGAATGCTAGGACACCCAACTCCCTGTTGAGGAAACTTGGCAGTTGAGTTCAATGTGGAAAGCTAAACGTTCAGTGGACTGAAGCACATGTATTTACATATCATCCTAAGGATATGCTTGGAACCTGCTGATAAAGGAGGATGAAGTTGTTAACTTCTCAATGGTTAATTTCTTTAAAAAAAGTGCTTAGCATGAGCATAAATAAAGAGGAACCATATATGTAAATGTTGAGGTTTCGCCGCCTCAAGGAACATGGACTTTGGCTTTTATAACATTTAAAAATTGGATATGGACACATGGCTTGTATAGTGTCAGGAGCGTTTAAGTGTTTGAAAACTTGTATGTTTTTATCTTCAGGTATTTAAATGGGTTGAAGGGTTCAATTCTTAGAACACCTTGATTCTCAAATATTTGAACGTGTAATTACTAAGATGGAAATTTAATCCTCGTGACATTTTCATTTATGCACTTGTTTGTTTCATGTTTATTTTTCATGCAAAGGAATTGTACTAAATTGGGGAGGATTCTTGGAAATTTAGTTCAATTGAGGGTTCAGTTCATACCGAATAATGGGGCTAGAGGTACGGAGTGCACTCCCATAGGTCACTGAACACCCTGACTTTGATAATAGTTAAAGGGAATTCTAATCACTGATGAACTTCAGTGAGTTTACTCTTCAGTGGGTAGGAACTCTGAACTGAAGGACATTCATCAGTTTAATGGCTTCAGCGTAAGCTGAAGGATACCATCAGGGAGTAATCCATCAGAGGAAGTATCCTCAACGGGTTAACTCATTAGCAGGTTGCTTCAGTTTGAACCTTCAACGGGTATGCTCCTCAGCGGGCTAGCTGATGATTAGAATGAATAACACGCTGGTATGAATTCAATGACTTGTAACTGTTTTAACCATTTCATATGGTAAGTTATAATCACATTTAATGACCCTGATTAATATGGTCATGTAACCAGTAATTCCTAAAATCAAGAAGTCTAATTATGGAAGAGATTATATCTCCTATGTTCTCTCATAATTCTTTGACCAAGGACTTGAGTACTCTCCTATAAATAGGAGATCATAACTGCATGAAGAACACACAAGAAACCTAAACACTTAGATACGCAAGGATTCTTGAATGGTGCCTAAAACAAGAACATACATTTGGTCTTATCCCAAGTAGATATTCGTGATACCCATGTAATAGGGTCGAATAGTTTACTTTAGAAAGTGATTACACGATTCCAAGTGATATCCGGTAACCATCTTTGGTACGTAGTTAGGCTATTGATTATCTTCACCCTAATCTGGGCTCACCTAGATCCAATAGGTTCACGTGAAGTTATTCTAATGGACGGGTAGATGGATGAAGAATTGGATGCCGTAACACATTGTGCTATAGCATTAGTGGAACATTTAAATCAGATGAATGGTCTTAACAAAGACGGGGGAAATATTTTACTTGGTGAGTTGCAAATTGCTTTCTTGCTTGCTCAGTTTGTATCGGATCACTTTGGAGGGCGTGATGAAAGTTTAATGGTTGAAAGGGCACGAAAGTCTGCATTTAGATCAACAAACATATCTGCGAAAAAGATTGAATTTCTCAGAGGACACTGTTATTCTGAGTATGTGTGGAAAATATCTACGTGTGGTAAAAGCGAGGAGAAACTCAGTTGTTGTGCCTATTGGGAGTCTACAATATGGTGTTTGTAGACACATGACATTGCTCATGAAGTATCTTTCCGATCGAGTGACACTACAAGAATTCAAGCGAATACTCAAAAACAAAATATGTAGGTAAAACACCTAATTTCGTGGGTAATTAGGTAATACCCTCGGATGACCCACGACTCTCTATAGATGGGTAAAACCTTCGAGGCTAATAGTTTGCCCATGACATTTTAACATTGTGGGTAAGTTTACCCACGTTATTTTCAGTGGGTGATTATGTTGCATTCATGGGTAAATTATTTGTGGGATTTTCTAACTCACCACAAAACACCTAGAAATATACTTGTGGGTATTATGTGGGTAACATTGCCCACAAAACTATTCGTGTCTAAAAGTCAACTCCCATAATGATCCTATAATATAATTAGCCACATATAATCCGCGGGTAAAATTAGCCACACATATGATCCTGTGTAAATATCATGGGCAAACATGACATATTCGCCATGAATATTTTGTGCGTATATTCATGTCTAAATTACCCACTACTTTTTTTTTGTGAGAAGATTGTGGCTAAATGTTTACGTCATATAATCAATAATGCATGGGTAAATATGTAGCTTATAATATAAAAACCACACACTAAAAACAATTATTCTGGTAAGTCTCCTACATAAAGCACACAATTATTAAGTCTCTAAACTAAAACAAACCATCATTCTAAAGATGACTCAAGCAAATAAAAAAACACAAACCATCATCATAAAGATGTCTCCAAACAAATAACATTAGGAAAACTACAACTTATGAAATCACAATCGTGTGGCTATCATGGTCATCTTCGTCTCTTCTAACTACTCCGGAGTCACTAGTATTAGGACCTTGATGAGCATCTCCTTATACATTGGTGTTCCCTAATAAGATGTGAAATTCCTCCACGCGTCATCACTCATACATTTTTATCTCTTATGTCTCTCAAGAAATCATTATAGTGTGAGGACGCTTTTGAATCCCATGATTCCCTCACGTTTGTCTCAATTTCAAGATCCCATACAAAATGTTTCTAGTTTAAAGGCAAGTTATTAGTATTTGTTAATGAAAAAAAAGCTTATAAAACACTTGTAATCTAAGCAATAACTTAAATTCTCCAAAGTAAAAGTTTTTTGTAGATTGAGACACTTTTGTCCATGTGTACCCTGCCTCATCAATTCTTTCTTTGAATATCCTTGTAATTTGTCGCGAACACTCACTTGAATTGTGAAATCTGTTGTAATGCCGAAAAAGAATGAAGTCACATTATGAAACTCTGTTCATACTCAAAATTCTAATTAGTAGTACTTACAAACCTTTCGAAACACGAACTGGTTTTCTTCCTTCCGGGAGTGACGTATTATGTAAGTTATCAGTCACATTAGTAGTCACATTAGCAAGGGAAGTTTCATTGGTATCGCCATTGATAGTTGAACCATTTTGGATACCATTTGATTCTCCTTCAGTAGCATGAGTCCTACTTACGCCTGCTCCACACCTTTGCCTTCGTCTAGCCATCTCTACATAGGAAAATAAACAAGACTGTTTTAAATACCTGGTATAATTGTGAAATAGATTGGCAACATTGGTTATGGGATCAAGAAAAATTTGGTTACAGTAAGTTGTTTTGTTACATTTGTTTTGTGTCTGCTGCAAATAAGTTTTAATGGGTATGCTGCAAATTAAGGTTAGAGTTTCTACAATGTACTGATTAAAGTGGTTAGAGTCTGCTGCATCTCTACTGTGCATTATATTGGGACTGCAATTTTTTTTAAATGATCTATATGGTTCGTTATCTATGTTCTGTGATGGCTGTTATATGTGGCGACAACAAATGAGTTTTAATGGGTTCGATGCAAGTTATTGTTTCAGAGTTCTATAAGTGTACTGATAAAAATGTTAAAAGTTTGTTGCGTCTCTGCATGTGAGTTCTATTGGGGCTGCAATGTTTGGTTTAAGTGATCTACAGTTTTGAAATCTATGTTCCATGATGGCTTTTATAAGTGGCTGGTATATTTCAAGGCTTCAAGCTGACAATTTTTTAGTCTTCATGTGGCTACTGTTATTGTTGTCTCCAAATATTTGTGATGGCAATGACATGGCTAGTACTATGCATATCCTTCCTTTCATTTTAATTGCAAGTGATGGTGGGACATGGGAGAGTATTGGAGCTTATTGTTCTTAGTTCACATGATTTGATGTTGTGTGATGTTCTTTTTATTTTTTTAGTTTTAGTTTGGTTGTTTCTCTTGTTGGTTCGATTATTTTACGATCTGACTTTTTGCTTATGAACCCAACTCAGAAAACGTGACTTTTATTGGGATTAATTCAAAAGAATGTCCATGCTTTGTAACCTCCTACATGGAATCACTACGTTTGCTTGATCACTGAGATTGTAGTGTGTTTTTTGACATGATTCTGGAGCATGGCAGCATAGTGAAAGTCAGTTCTATTAGAGTACATATTATATTTAATGCAATCGGCCCATTGGCCCAAGCCCATAGTCTAGAAAATTCTGTTGTACCATATATATAAGTTGGTTGTTATCAATAATAATCAAGCAATCAATCAATCTAATATGGTATCACAGCCTATATCGATCCACTCCTAAAATATCTCATCTCAGTCGTCCCCTCCCCTATTCTTCTCTACCTAACATCATTAATCATTCAAAAAATACTGTTCATCGCGTTGCTATTCATCAGCTTACTATTCACTAGTTACTATTCATCGACGTTACTGTTCATTGACGTTACTGTTTACCGAGTACTGTTCATTGGCGTTACTGTTCATCGAAAAAAAGTCATTCCTATGTTTCTCATGATCAGCAATGGTATATGGATACTAGAGTAACTTCTCACCTTTCATCTCACACCGATAACCTTCATACCTCTTCTCTTAATCGTAATTTTCATTTAATTATTGTCAGAACTGGATCATCTATATCTGTCACCCACTCTGGCCATGTACAAATACCTAATCCATATCGCCCCCTCCACCTTAGAAATGTTCTTGTCACACCTAATATCATTAAAAACCTTGTTTCAGTACGTAAATTCACCACCGATAATAAATGCTCCATTGATTTTGATCCATATGGTTTAACTGTATGAGATTATCATACCCGTCAAACCCTTCTTCGTTGTGACAACACATGTTATCTATACCCTTTACACGTTGCCGCCTCAGCCTTTGCCCTACTTACTAGTAACCATTCCCTTTGGCATCAAGTCTTGGCCACCCTGATGACGTTGTAATTCACATACTGTCGTCACGTGGCCTTGTGTCTTATAATAAACAAAACACTCAACACTTGTGTCGTGCCTGCCAGTTAGGCAAACAAACAAAACTTCCCTTCCAACGATCTACCACTATTGTCACTTCTCCCTTTGACATTATTCACTCAGACCTTTAGACATTTGTTGTCTCTAGCATGAGTAGATATAAATACTATGTCATTTTCTTAGATCACTATTCATATTTTTTATGGGTCTACCCACTTCACTGGAAATCTGATGCGTAGTCAAAACTCCTACACTTTCGTGCCTTTGTAAAAACCCAATTCAACCGTGAAATCAAAGCCTTTCAATGTGATCATGGTGGAGAATTTGACAACAACTCCCTCCATGAATTATTTTCCACTAATGGAATTTAATTTCGTTTCTCATGCCCACGCACATCTTAACAAAATGGCAAATCTGAACGCATGATTCATACTATCAATAACGTAGTACGTTCTCTCCTCTTTCAAGCCCGTCTTCCTCGTTTAAGGATTTCTTTGAACCTATCTTCGACTAGATCAAAGCAGACAATAACAGGATAAATAACTTGATCATTAGCAGAATGATCCCGATACATCACCCAATGCGGGGCCCCATTCACAGTTACACCTTGAGCATTTCCACAGACGACATATGGGAAATGTTCAATCATTTCCCATTTTTCAGTCTTGATATTATATATGCTGGCCGTAGTTGAATCATAAACGGAATCGTCACATCGACGCCACATAACATACTTTTTTGAACCGCGCAACCTTCTGCCGGTAAAACGCACAATCCTTACAACCTTGTAAGCCTTTGTTGTTATCGTAACCTAACGCAAAGTTCCTTAGTTCATCTCTATATACAGATGGACCATTAAACTGTTTTAGTAACCTAGTTGATGGATTCCATAAATAATAACACTCAATATCATCACCGAATAAAAGCAGCCCATTGCAAGAAGCTAATATTTCTACACTCGGTGAAAATTGTTTCATGGGAATGGTAAGTTCATACCTCGTCCATGACTCTTCGAAACCGGTAGATCTCGTACATACAGCATTATCCATATACCTTTTAATTTTAAGGCTATTGTTGTGAATGTCATTGGCCCTATCAAGGTGGGCTTTGATAAAGCTGCAATCGGAGATTATATCACGCCATAATTTACAAACCGACCTCATCTGTAGCAATAATTTTGTTGGTAGCAATACCAACACCATAAAAAGGATATCAGATGGTAGATATCGTTCAGAATCTGATGATTTTTTCAACGATTTCTCCATTTAGGGTTCGCACGAAATTAGGTTAGAGATTTTAGATGAGTGATATCTTTGGAGGAAATCGAATTATGTAGATGATCAAATTAGAGTGAAAGCAATGTCACCGATGAAAACGAGTACAACGTCAAGTAAATGAAGATTGAGAAGACGGTATGAATGTGTAGACGATATGAATGAGGAAAGTAAGCGGACGGAAAAATCGAGTTGGATTAAACGCGTTGATGTAAGAAAAATATAGTAAATGCTACTATACTTTTTTTCACTACTATATTTATAAATATAAACTATATATATTGTAGTATCGCAATGCAAGAAATGGCACTCCTTTCTCGGTAACTAATAACTATATCATTTGGTAGAGGGAACGTCGCCAAGAAAGGTATCCACTTGTTTTTCAATCATCAAACAGGTTGTGAGTTCAAACTTTGTTCCAAAATCGGATTTCTACAGTTTTATTTTCATTTTTTATTTGCTAATTCATAGAACAAAATCAACGAAGTATGGGTTCGCCACTAACTTACTATGACCAACTCAACTTCTGGTTAAGATAGATTACATTAGTGAACTGTAAAGTATGCTGTAGGATCCTTTAAAAAGACACTAAAAACTGTGGTATTTCTCTCTTCTAAAAGGAGTCTAAATTAACCATTTACTATTTTAAAAATGTCCTCTGCCTTATAAATTAGACACAAACTTCCTTTAAGATGTATAGTTTATGTAATAATCTATAAATACTACTTTACAAAGACTCGTGCTAAAAAAGTGTATCTACAAACAATAGTATATGGTAGATTTCATTGAGAGCAAAAAAACTAACATAGCAGGAGAAGAAATGATTAAATTATTGAACCAATAATGTAGAAATTTTTACCATGTTCATCGTGTAAAACCATAAATGATAGTTCAATCAACTGAATGTGCACCTGTAACTTACGAACCTCCTTTGTATCAGGTATGGTCCACTAGAGGAAGTGAGGAACAAGTCCTGTCATATAATAAAAATAAAATAGCAAAATTGTATTCTCGCAGGTACCTTATTTTTAAGCTAACTTATTCTAAAAGCTCAAGCTCTCATAAGCTTTCCCCAAGCACACCCATTTTAGAAATATTTTTGTTGGAAAAGAAAAAAAAAGGGGAAGGAAGGCTTATAAATCCTGCACAGTTAGGGATGGATGTGGAATATAAGATAATATGGAGGTAAAATAAAATTTCAACAATGATTTCAAATCTTTACAAACTGGATTTTGCTACTTCAGCGAGTTCAAACATCAAAAGTCAAAGTTTTTTAATCGGAAAAAATGTCAGACAATTGAAAGTCAACCCACTGACCCAGCATTCATTTGTTGGTTATTTTGCTTTCTCTGCTCAGTGCAACATACTTACATATATTCATCATCGTGTTCAACAATTGCAAGCCGTTCCTTTTGCTTTAAGAAATTTAAGATTATTTTGGAAAATGTTACCATCCCACATCGGCCAAGTATGGGATTGGTTGGTGGTTATGAACCGATACGAGCCTAGTATTGGATAGGTTCTACACTTTTTGAGTGAGTTCTACACTTGGACTTATGAACAGATACGAGCCTAGTATTGGATAGGTTCATATCAGAAAACTAACGTGTAAACATTTTTTCGTTGTATGTCATGGTTTCTTGCAATAGTTGCATGTTATATTTCGGGTAAGTTCAGGAAAATAGTAGATGCTCAAATCAATTTATTGAAATAAATAAACCAGAAACAAGGATTGCTTAATGAACAGATGTGGTTTAACCAATGACATGCTTTGATACTGAGTTGCTTTCATGATATCCATGAGACAAAAACAAACTTATTTCTGTCAATGCTTTGATAGTGGACAGTATCAGACAGATGAAGAAAGTCAAGAAACAGATCCTTATATGTCTTGAAAAAATTGACGCCACATGACTCCACTATTTATATACATATTGGATGAGTCTCTGTCAATTGTAGCTAACCAACTTATTCACTATCTAACTTACATGAGTAGCTAACATTACATCACTATAACGAATATACCATTAACAATTAGTGTTGGTGTCATTCTTAGATGCCGAGTTAGTTAGTCACAACTAATAGAGGCTACCCCATTCTGTAGTACTAAATAATGGGTTCAAGGTCAATTTCAGTCTAGGCATCTTAATAGTGAAGTTTGTTTCCACATCTTTTAATACATCATCTTTGTCTTTTTGTCTATTTCTCAACTTTTAAGCTTCACGAGTTCACGATGTGTAACTGTATCTATAGCATGCCACACAATAAGCACACCATAAATTAACTTGCTTGAAGAAGCCGAAATATACGCCTTATTAGAATTAAAATAACAGCCTCAAGGTTAGCCTTGTGGGTTCGGTACTCTCAATGTACATATTTCTCTCCCTCAGTTCCTCTTATAATCATATACTCCTTGTGGCAAAACACATGTGAAAGTAGCCTAGATGAAATTGGAAAGACTCTCTTGTATCAATCAATCAATAAACACAAAACAAATTCGTTACAGGGTTCTTACACTGTTATGCCTCTTTCCTACATTACATTACATTTGAGATATGAATACAATCGGATAACAAAAGGTCTTTGGGCTCGCTTATTTTCCTGCTCATCTGCTCAGTTTTAAGCAGGTAATCAGTTTGAAAGTGTTATGATCATCCAAAACTAAAACTGCTTCTGCTTATTTGCTTTTTTGGGTGCAAACCGCCACTGAATGTACTAGTGGTAAGACACTTGACCTCCTTACAAGAGGTATATGGTTCAAACCTCGCGAGTTACACATTTGGGGGTGGCCATGGAAAGGGTCGGTTAGGCCACGTACATGTGCGTTAAAGACTGCTAATTTTTTACCCAAACAATTTTTTTTTCGACATTAATTGCATTTTTTTAATTTCTTTTACTGTTTTACAAAGGAGCATTGATTGATTGGCATGACTAACTAGCACTATGACAAGCATCCTGTTATTAATACTAGAACATTTTACACGTCTATGTCTGTCTAATCTGATAAACATTGAATTGAAAATGGAATGATTAATTAAGTAGGAAAACTTACATGAAAGAAAGAGAGGAATACAATTATCGATACACCAGTTTTCTTTGCAACCAAACAAAACTAACCTCAGGAGGATGAAAGAACAAATCAATTATTTGTAAATTTTAAAATGTTTCGTTTTGTTTACGGTTTATGAGTTGATTAAGGGTATTTTCAGAAATTACCAAAGATGTATATGCAGTGTTGTTTGTTAATTTTTTTATTAAAATATGTAAAGTGTTTGTCTTAGATATACGTTTTTTGTTTGTATATATGATTTGTTTATTTTGTATGTTGAATAGAATGTTTGAATTTTAAAAATTTATTATTATACTTTTTTATACGAAATAAAGTAAAGAAGTGAGACGGTAAATATGTAAAATTATGATTTAAGTCATAGACTTAATATAGAGACCAATCTCCTCTTGATTTTTTTTAGGAAGTCATTTGTTAATTTTAATCACAAACAAACTAGGGATGAGCACGGTACCATATTGGTACCGAACCCGTATCGAATTGGTGGTACTGATTTTTTCCTGAGTATGAAACGGGTGTACCTATACCGTATCGAACGGGATTCGGGTACCGAAACCGGTACCGGAAAATCGGTACCTATCTGGTACTTCTCGTTTTTTGTTAGACCAAAAACAGAATTATAAATTTTACGCTAGTAACTTTTTATGACAACAACAAAAAACAGGATATAACATGCATTTTCGAGTGATTTCGAACCGAGGGTTCATTATCCTAACCCGAATTCGATTCATCAATAGTCAACATTAAGGTTTCTTTAAAAATTGTGTCATCTCTCGACATAAAATCAATATATGCGAATTAGATACAAAATAAACTAATAATCATTGATGTAACTATGTATACTGATATATGCGAACTAGATATAATAAACTATTAATTATTATATACTAATAATATACTCGTATGTGACTAACAACTTGAGTTGACAAGCTAATATATGTATACTGATACGTGCGAATTCGATATAAAAAGTAATAATCATTGATGTAACTATATATTCTGATTATAAGATAGAATAAACTAATAATCATTGTAAACTACGGTGCATATTAGGAACGTCTTATTACATATGTAAAAAAAGGGAACCTTTATTTTTTCGGTGATGATGATTGAGATGATTTAAAGATAGTAAATTTGATGATTTAAGTGATTAATAAAGGTTTAAAATTTTAGATTTGTGACGGAGCTATGGTTGTTACAGTATGTTTTTGGGACGTTTGGTTTCTTTCCTTATGACTACTCAAATTTCGGGTATTTTTCGGTACTATCCCGTTTTGGTACCGGTACCGAATTAGTGGTCCCGATTTTTTTTGATCGATTCATGGTACCGATCCCGTACCGTATACCGGGAGTCGGTACCGTTTCCTTACGTTACCGGTACGGTTCCGGTTCGATACCGAGATTCAAGCCCAAATGCTCATCTCTAAAACAAACAAACATTTACTCACTTAATTAGTTTAACTATTTTAAAACTAAGTCTCTTTAAATCCTCATCAAACACTACCTATGTTTGTCAAAACAAACTATTCTCATCATTTCTTTTCTTTTCTAATTTTTTCAAGCATACTAATTTTATTAAATAAAATAAAAATACAGATTGCAATATGAAAAATAAAAAAAATACAACAAAAATTTAAAAATAAATAAATTAATCAAATTATCAATGAACTAATTTTATTTTTGATGTTATTGCCAAAAATAGCTAAAATAAAAACTAATTCTTTGGCTTTTCTTCATTGTACAGGGCATCTCTCGATCTAAGTACGTTGTATATTTTGTTGCGGACTAATATACCATACATTAAATTCACTTATCGCAAACGTTTTATCTTTCAAAAAATCATGTTATGCAATATGATGCACGCATACATGGTTCTTCGTATCATGTTGATAGTCCAGGCGCGCTTCGGTTGTTGTTTAATTTTCCAACGTCCATGGAGGACACCAATAGCTCATTCGAAATCCTTTCTTGCACTATCTTTTCACCGTTTAAATATTCTGTGTTGATAACATCAAATAGTTAATATTTTCTATATCAAATCCCCATGTTTATTGCCATATTTTATATTGTTTTAATATAAATTTGATACTTAATCCGTTCATATTTACATATTCGGGTTAATCAAGGCATCGAAGCAAATAATGCTAACATGGATTGTAATTTACTTATGATTAGGAGTTTCATATGGGAGGCTCGTGAAAGAATCAAGTGGAGAAACGAAGACGAAAGTTAAAGACATGTTCATGAAATACCTTCAGAAAGGTGCTTTAGTATTTTGACCATAACTTCTTCATACGACCTCCATTTTAGATGATTCAAGTGGCAATGGAAAGAGGAAAGGGATATCTACGACTTTCGTGTTTTGAGCTAAGCCCGGATCGCAAATGAAAAATAGTTACGAAGTAAACAAATTGTAACTACGCAGTAGCTCTACCTATTCAACTACGCAGTAGCTTTTGTGACGTCATAAGCTACGCCCTAGTTCAGTCGATTCACCTACGCCGTAGCTTTGGAAGAAAAACAATTCAAGAGTTCCATGAGGTAACTACGAAGTAGTTCTTCACTTTCAACTACGCCGTAGCTAATTCGTAACCTATAAATAAAGACTTAATTATTCACAATTCGGATTCCTTTTTCCCCTCCATCCTAAGGGAGGAAAAAAAAAAAAAGGGGAAAAAAAAAAAAAAAAAACGACTAGAGCACCATTCTAAGGCAATTTCTAGCAACTATCTACCACTTTTCAAGGGAGAATTCACTTATAATCATCATCCTTGGTAATCTTAAGATCCAAGTAAAAATTGTATCACATTAATGTTTAATTCGCCCATGTTTTATCATTAATTGTTGATGTAATTTGACACTATGAATGGCTAATTACTTTAAGTGTTAGCCTAATTATGATTTTATTAATGTTGTGATTCTTAATTCTTTGTTTAATTAACGTTTGCATGATATTTCGATTTGCTGATGATCAACCCCGCATTTTGGTAGAGCTAAGGCAAATTATAACCTATTAGCTATATTGTGATAGGCGAAAAAGTTAAAGTGTAACTAATAGGTTACAAGAGATAACATGGGATCTCTTTCGAGTGTAGGGGTTGCCTACATCACCGCCTGCATTAGATTAGGCACTTATAAAGCGCATGAAATTCTGTAGTTAGGTTGCACCTAATTAGAGGGTTTAAATGTCGAGTAGTGGGATTGTCGACATTAGACAAGTCTTTAGAATAGTTGGAGGTTTATTGACTATGACTTAGATGCCCGACTTCCGTGAGCAACGAGGTTGAGATCATAGAAATTATAGGTTAGGTTACGAATACAAATCGAGCCTAATGATTTTAGAACTACCATATAAAACGAGAATTAGACATTGCACTAGAAAATGAAATCATTGTGTTAATAAATGATTAACTAGGTTAGCACGATTTCTCCCATTGATTAGTAAAACCATTTTAATTCCTATTATTTATTTTCTTGCATTTTAAATTAGTTTTAAAAGCATGACATCCTTTAAACTCATATTTTAGACCTCCTATTAGCTCTTGGGAACGACCTCGGATTTACCAATCCTACATTATACACGATCGTGTAGATCAAAGGTATACGAGTTTTAGAAATTTAAAACTTGGTAATTAAATTGAAATAAAAATACGCATCAAGTTTTTGACGCCGCTGTCGAGGAGCTAATTAGGTTTTAAATATGAGTTTTTGTATATATTTCGTTTATATTTTTATTTCAGTATTTTTTCCAATTTCTTGTTATTCCTGTTTGAGAGCATAACCTACTGATTTCTCGTGTTTGATTTTCAGGTGCAAATATAAATGTCGGAGGTCATGGAGGATAAACCTAATATTGAAAAATACTCTGGAAGAACAATTTAAAGTAAGAAGTCCGAGAAGGAAAGTCATTGTGGAGGGAGTTTCGATCCAAAGGTAAGACCTAACAAGGTATGAAGGGATTTTGACTCACCCACCTGATGATCAAGGTAAAACTTTTGATTATCCATATTATTATGAGGATATTGAGATCGACAAGTATTATGAGTTACCTCCTCTGCACCCTTGTTTCCAACCTCCTCAACCACACACCAAATATGATTATGAATCTCCTAATGAGGATGACGAAGTAGACATTGATAGCATAGAAAATCTTATTGATGACTGTTAAGAATGTTTAGCCAAAACCTCAAATGGATGAACACAAGAGGAAGCTCGGGTGGAAGATTGTAATGAGGAGGAATATGAGCTTGATGGATTATCAATGTCAAGGAAGAAAATTAATGATGTAGGCAGTGTTACTTTCAACAGAGACGAGTTTGATGTGTACATGATGAAACAATACCTGTCAAAACCTCTACATACGGATGAGAATTCAAGCATTGAAGACCTCTTGGACACTTATTAATATACACTAGGAACGTCTACATATCTCTCTTTGAGAGTTTTCGTTGTACAATTATCAAGAACAACCAAAATTGAAACAAGAACAGGTGTTGACCGAATGGGAAAATTCAAAAAAAGGAAAAAAAGAGATTTGGATCAACCTATGACCACTCGAAGCATACACGTCACATCACCGACGACATTAATTAGCACCGCTACTATCCATATTTTGTAACTTACGACATATGTTTACTTATCTATATTTTAGTCTCTCATTAATTATAACCACCAAGGAAAATAACAGGTTACTTTGAAGGGGATAAAATATATTGAACCTTATTTAGGTAACAACTCATTGGTAGAATAACTTGCAGTATAATGGGTTGTTGATATAAATACTCTCTCTATCCCACAAAAATGTACAAAGGGTATCATCTCCACCCCCCCTTGTCCCTAGTTAAGAGTACAACACATTCTTTTTTCAGTTTCTCTTTTGTATTTTTTAATAGTTTAATATTTTTGACTCGTCAAACTTTATAATTTTTGTTCCGCTGTTTTTGTTTTACAGTTTTATAACACAAACAAAATTATAAAAATTATAAAAATTAAAAAAAGGAAAAAGTTAAGGAGAATATCGGCAACATTTTAGGGGGTCCAAATAACCCCTCTCATTGAATAATTGATGCACGGAGATTAAGGCTGATGCACCTGAATTGGTGGAGTTTATTGACATGCAAAATCTGATTAAAAGTGGAAAATTAGGGCCCGTTTGGTTTGTAGTTAGGTTTAGAATTTAGATTTGAATTTAGATTTGGGTTTGGATTTAGATTTAGTATAGGTTTTAAATTAAACAAGGATAGATAAAATAAACATACATAAAAATTATGATAAAAAATTACAATAATATTATTGATGTAAAGTGAAAAAAAACAAATGGACATAAATGATGCGGTCGTCGTAGGACTTCAACAAGAAGTTTTACAACTCCTAGGCAGAGTACCTAACCGTTGTAGTAGTTGATAAGGCAAAACTCGAGGTTGTTATCGTTCTCTAAGGGAATAGGTTGGGAATGCTGAATCACGTCCAACAAGAATTCTAAGGGTTTGAGAGAAACTAATTTAGTGTTTTTTATATATTTATTAAAAGTAGTTAAATATATGGTTGAGAGTTGGTTGTTTTAACTATTAACTAAACTAGATAACTAATTCTACTGCTGATAACTGATGATAATTAAGATGTATTTTACTTAATCATGCTTTACTTATCATATAGCTTCTCCTAATCCCTTTGCCTTGTCACTCCTTAAGATGAATTCTTTAAGTATTTCCTAGGTCATTAACGATTACCCGAACTCGCCGTTATTTCTGTTAAGGCAACGCACAAGTAAGGGTAGTATGAAGACTATAACAAGGCCCTCGCTAAGAATATATAAATGCGTGTGAAATATCTTCAGAGGGATCAACCATATAAGGGGGTAAGGTAGTATGAAGACAGTTACCTGATAGTATCCTTTCTACGCACTCGCGTTTCCTTAGACGTGTCAACAACGATACAAACAAAAGCTGGTTTTCTAAAGTCTAACATGCACATTCATCAACAAGAAGCAACATTAATAGGATCTACAATCCGACTTTCATTCAATCATAAGCAAATACAAAGGAAGGGTTTTGCCTAGCATGTTAAGGATAAAGCAAGAACAGAGATTAATCACATTACACATAGACAATAGTTGAATTATTAATGAATAAACACTCATACTTGATTAAAAACATGAGATAAAAAAAGAAGGTAAAATTAAAATAGGGTTTTGAGGCCTTAAAAACGACCTTTAAAACTGCTACAAAGACTAGGGTTCGTCTCCCTAAAGTTATACAAAGTTACACTTAAAACCCTAAAATCAGTTTTGTCTATATAGAGATATCGCTGCGACGGCGTCGCGTTGAAGTCCTGACGCCGTCACTACGTGGATGATTTTAGATCCTCTTTAAGTCGGCCACGTCCTGACACTATCGCTAGATCTCTGACGCCGTCACTAGATACGTCACGACGGCGTCGCTTTATGCCTACGACGCCGTCTTTACGCTCTGTAAACAATACTTCTTCATGGATTTGGTGTAGGTCCGTAATCTTGTCCGTTTCTTCTCCAAATGAGCCCAAGTCACGTGTATTTCCTCCAAATGTCATCCAAGTGCTAAAAACCTAAAAACAAACGATTAAGCACATAATCTGGGCATATTTGCATGATTTAGAGGGTTAAATGACCCCGAAATAGTGTATAAAATGACACCTCATCAAATACCCCTACACTTGGGATTTGCTTGTCCTCAAGCAAATGGGCTTTTCTACCTAGACAATAACAATATGAGGGTCATTTAACCTACTCTTTAAAAGTATTTTACAACACAACCTTCTAGACCTCGTAATTAAAAGCACAAAAAGTATATACTAGCACCTCACATAAGTGTTTGGGATTCTCTCTTTCACTCGGGTGTATAATAAATTATAACATAATGGGGAAATGGAAAATCAACACTCATTACCTGTCATAGCATAAAAATACCAAATATCGCTTGGGGTAAATGATCAAACTCCAACCGATGGCCAAGCATTATCATTACTTTCTACAAGGGTCTTTTAAAGGGTTGTGAGGTGTATGTGTAAGATAACATATATGGAAATAGAAACGAATGGGATACATTTGGGTGGTGACTTTGGGTGAATTTGAAGTGGATGGGTTAGCTAATTATTTATAAGAATACACGTTGGTTTGGTTGCTAAGCCAAGACTCAGACGAAGATATACAAACTCTACACAACTCTACATCAATCTCTTTCTTTTTCTTTTCTTGACTCTAATATAAACATAACATAAGCAAATGGCAGCCCGTACATTTTTCTTTTCACTCTTTTTTTATATACATTTTTTCCGTACACTTTTACCCTACCATTGCTTCAACATATAATACATCATGAGGGTTTATAGATACACTCCTACACTTGAAATTTTACATACTTGATATTTACAATCTAACTAATGACCCGAATTGAGGCGGATCAACATAACATGGAGCTTATTGAGCTCTATTGGGGGTAATAAATTACTTCTTACCTAATTCTTCATAAGATGAATACTACCATGAATCACATTCATCCCAAAATAGTATTTACAAGGATAAGGACTTAGCAACCGTGTACTCAATAATTAACTTGAGTTAAAACAATAATGTACTAAAGGTGAGTACATACAAGGTAGGCTAAAGTGATTTGGGTGTAACAATTGGTTCAAGTATGACAATGCTCTTCATTAATAGTCTGGCTTAACCAGAAAATTACGAGAACCATGAAAAGGATAGGCTCGGAGGGTTATACTAGGGGTATCCTGCACAAAAAATAAGTGCATGGCAATGGTGTGAGATAGTTATATAGTCGATGTGACCATAATAACAAATACAGGTTTCAAACATGGGTTAATCCTAGTGCCTCTTATCTAGCAAATCCTAATACTCACTATGCGGTCTCGGGATACATCACAAAAACAAGTTCTAGAATTTAATATACTACCGGTACACTCATATAATTTAATACCGATACCGATGATCCAGAAAAGGCGACAAAGACCTTACGTACACATCCGTAACGATGAAATAGACACATATGACTGCATTTAAACCTTAACTCGAGAAAGTTAAAGGTATAAATTATCTTCGGTATCGAAAATAGATACCCTAATTCCTATAGATCTAAAGGCGAACCTCATATTTTTTGGGTGGAGTTTTGAGGGTTTTTGTGCTAGTCATATACATTCCTATCCATGAGACGCTATTAATACTAGGTTTTCGTCGGTATGTGTCATAAAATTTTTAAATTTGGGTCAAAATTACCTTTTATGCTATTTTTCGATATATTACCCATCATTTTAATTAATAAGCAAATGGCAAATGAAGGAATAGTTTCTAAGGCTTATTTTCCCCCTACACTTCAGAACATTATCCCCAATGTCTATAGTAGTACTCGTAATATTTAAAAACTAATAAAGGGAAAGAAAACAAGTAAGAAACTATATCCTCTAGTTTGCATCACTAATGGAGAAGAAACATGCGATAAACTGGTTAATTTATCCTCTAAGATCATCCAATGAAATTCCTAAGAATTTTCATAGGACTTCTTCTCATCAATATAACCTATAATCAAAGACAATGTTAACATACCACCAAACATTAAAATCGGCAGCGGGATAGATATAAATACAATGAGAGTTTAGGGTTTGACTCTATGAAAGCAGTAAAGATAGGATGAGAGTAATGATGTAATCATAGGTTTATGCAGGTTTATAAAAGAATTACAAATTTTAAATGTTGTGCAAACTATTTTTCGAAAATACTTGAATAATTTCGAATTTTCTTGTAGTTGGGTTGACGACGCCGTCAGGATAAATCCTGACGTCGTCTCCAGCCTCTGAGCAAAATTTTATTTTCGTTTTCTTTGACAAACTTCCTACACGCGATTATATAAGTTATTTCCTGTATGAATTACTGCATGAAACCTGAGATTAGTCAATACCATCATATGACTCGAAACTGACGCGAATTAATCTAAACAATTTATTTAATATGTTTGAATTGGTTCTTAAAAATCGGATATTTCCCTTACACTTATTTTGTTGCAAAATACCTTTGATTGAAATTAAGACGAGGTTAAAAATAAAGCAAAGCATGATTACAAAATGATGAATTCAAACATAAAAGAATTAATGAAAAGAATTAAAACACAATATACTCCTAGTATGCGAAAAAATAAACATTGGATTGCCCTCCAAAAAGCGCTTGTTTTTGTTCGAGTCACGAGCCTGACTCTACCCTTATTTAACAGATAAAAGGGAAGGTTCCCCTACACTTGAGTTCAAGTGCGGGTGATAGTAACGGTACACACCATTATGGTGAGAGGGGGCCACATGCTGAAAAATTGGTTGTTGAATTATGTGCTTCAAATGGTGTGTTTCTTTAATCCTAACCTTCTTTACTTCTTTTGGCCTAACGGGTGAATTAAGTCCTCTTCCTAGAAAAGAAACTTCCTTAGATTCTAATTTCCAATCATTTTTTATCATCTCCATATTCGAAAAATCAACACCTAGGGGTCCCCTTTGTCCTAATAAACCTGGTTTAAATCCATAATATTTCTTAGGATCATCAGTGCATGGGTGATAATAACAATACGTATCCTTAGGGTGGAAAGAAGACGCCACATGAGGTAAAGGCGGTGTATGAATGGTCAAATGGTCTACTTCTTTCATCTTAAAACTATCCAGACTATGTGGTTTGATGGGTGGTTTGAGGCCTCTTTCGTTTCCTAGACTTACATCTAAGGGTGGACAATTAAGTAAGGGTTATGGTTGAGGTTCTGGTTCATCAAAACTAGGAACCTCCTTAGAACTAAGAGGAATGTCATGATTATAAGTATTCAAACCTAAATCCTCTTGTTGTGGTTTGTGTAAAGGTTCTACCTCCATTGGGATTCCTATAGTCTCTTCTACTTCTTCTGGGTGAGTCACGAGCGGTGTGTATCCCTCAAATGATGGGAGGACTTGTGAGGTACTTTGTGGGTTTGGATTTTCCAACTAATCCCATGTTATACCCCTATGCATCTCAACCCAAACATTATTATTTCCAAACAGTCTTTTTGCTTGAGCCTTCAAATTTGCTAATACTTGTTCAGAAATAATGTTTGGTGGGTTGTCCCATTCTTTTTGGCCTTGGGCAAAAATTTTTATGGCTTCCATGCTTCTTTACTACTTAATTTCCTAAGGTTCACATCTGCTACAAAGTCAAGGTCCATTCGGGTATAGTCGTCGACATGATCATAAAATAATTGAGTAAGGGACCATAGATCGAGGCCATGGTGAGGGACTCTTTGGATTAAGTTTTTGAAACGAGTCCATGCATTGTAGATAGATTCATCTTGATGTTGTTGGAACACCAAGGTATATCTTTGGAATGGGAAGGTTGTGGTTTATGGTGGGTTTTGAAAGGGTGTGGTAGGTGGTCTTTCATACATCATGATGGTGAACGAAAGAGTTATAGACAAAAGGCACAAAGAAAAGATAGACTACATGAAAGATAATAACGAAAATAAAATCTTACTTAAAAGGATTCAAGCGAGTAGAACTAAGCTAAACTAAGTTCGAAACGTAACTATCCCACACAGCGAAGCCAAAAACTTGATGTGCGGTAGTTGTAGGACTTCTACACGAAGTTTTACAACTCCCTAGGTAGTGCACCTAATCGTTGCAGTGTAGTATAGGCAAGACTCGGGGGTTGTTATCGTTCTCTAGGGGAATAGGTTAGGAAGGCTCGAACAGAGCTTAACCGAGATCTACGGGATTGAAAGGAGATTCTTTTTGTATTTTTATATTGTATAGAAAGCAGGTAAATCAATGGTTTTGAGAGGTTGGTTTGTTTAACTAATTATGATCTAAACTACTGGTGATAACTTTATGATAAAATGATGTATTTTCTTAATCATGCATTACTCATTAGATTGTTTCTCCTAATCATGTTGCCTTGTCACACTCGTGATGATCTGTGTAAGTATTTTCTAAGTCATGAACGAATTACACGAACCCGCCTTCTATTTATTATTGCGTTAAGGCAACGCATAAATAAGGTAGTATAAATACTATTACAAGGCCCTTAAGAGTAAATTAAATGAAATTGAAATATCTTAAGAGGGGTCAACCATATTAGGGGTAAGGTAGTATGAAGACTGTTACCGATAGTATCCTTTCTACACACTCACGTTTCCCTAAACATCTATGACAATTTAATATCTTATGGCTAGTTTTCTAAAGCCTAACGCACACATTCATCACAATAAGCAACAGTAAAAGGATCTACGATCCAACTTTCATGCAATCATAAGCAAATATAAAGGAGGGTTTAGCCTAACATGTTATAAAGAAAGCAAAAACATAGATCAATCAAACAACACACAGACATATTGAATGACTAAAGATAGATAATCTTACTTGATTAAAACATGGATCAAGGTCAGTTACAATAGGATTTTGAGGCCTTAAAGTCGACCTAAAAACTAACAAAATACTTAGGGTTCGGCTCCCAAAAAGTTATACAAAGTTACACACTTAAAATCCTAAATTCGGCTTAATATATATCGAGAAATCATCACGACGGCGTCCAGTTGTGGTCGCGACACCGTCACGGGAAAGAATCTTCTAGGTCTGATATGATTCGGTTATGTCCTAACGTCGTCATCAATTTCTTGACCTCGTCACTAGATAGATCGCGACGGCGTTGCTTTATGCCTGCGACACCATCTCCACGCTCTGTATGCACAATTCTTTAAGAGATTTGGCATAGGTCCGTAGTCTTATTCGTTTCTTCTCTAAATGAGCCCAAGTCACGTGTATTTCGTTCGAATGCCATCCAAGTGCTAAAAACCTGAAAACAAACGATTAAGCACATAATCTGGGCATATTTGCATGATTTAAGGGGTTAAATGACCCTGAAATAGTGTATAAAATGACACCTCATCTGATGATCATTACTTATAAATTATTTCATCCAAGATGTTCTTGTATGTGAAAGTAGAAAAATGAACGAGAAATCAAAATTACATATTTACATCCCACATCAGTGGAGGAAATAAAACTAGCAAATGAATACTGGTATAAAGTGAAAAACAGGTGTGTTTATTAGATTAGCTCATACTTACTTTTTATTCATGTAATAGTGAAAGCATGGGAGCTTTTACTATTCTTTGAGAAAGTTAAAAATAAAAATATAAACGTGTATTGTTGAGCTTGATTTAACAAACCAGCATCCAGTTCGAGCAATTAAAAGATAATCGAGCTTGAGTTTAAGTATTATATTGAGAAATTATTCGAGCTCAAGTTAAGCTCAAACAGAGCAATAGATAATCAAGCTAATCTTGAATATCTTGGAACTTGGCTCGGGATCGAATCCTTAACACTCCTAGGAAGTACACAAAAAAGTTTGAAATTTTAAACGAGCTTTGAGCTCGAGCTCGAACAACAACAAAATAATCAAGTTTGAGCTCGAGCCAATTTATAAAAATTTAGCCGAGTAGTTAATAAATGAGCTTAGCTCGTTTAGGTCAAAATTCGGCTCGGCTCAGATTGTTAACACCCCTAGGCGACGCCGTCAGGATTACAAAGAGACAGCGTCAAGATTCTTGTGAAGGCGTCGGAACGTAACCGCCTCAATAAAGCCCTACAAGACTCTGCGAAGCGGCGGCGTCAGGATTATAAAGCGACGCCGTCGCGGCCTATTTTCTATATATACAAAGTCATTTTTTATGTTTTAAGTGTGAAACTTTTGGGATACAAACTTTATACTTAGGGTTCAAGCTTAGCAGGTGTTAGGGTCATTTTTAGGGTTTAAAAACCCTCTTGTAGCAGCCTTTAACTCATGTTTTAATCAAGTGAGGTCCTTTATCTCTCAATCTTTTAATATGTCTATGTGTTGTTTGATTGATAACTGTTCTTCGTTTCTCTTAAACATGCTAGGCTATATCTATTAGTATTTACTTATAATTGCATGAAACTTAGTTTGTAGATCATCTTAATATTGCTTCTTGTGATGGATGTGTACGTTAGGCTTTAGAAAACTGGCTATAAAATATTACATTAGCATAGACGTTTAGGAAAACGCGATTGTGTAGAAAGGAACCATCGATAACAGTCTTTATACTACCTTACCCCTAATATGGTTGATCCCTCTTAAGTGTTTTAATGCATGTAATGTACTCTTAGAGGCCTTGTAATAATCTTCATACTACCTTACTTGTGCATTGCCTTAACGAAATATTATATAGACGGTGGATTCGTGTAATTCGTTCATGACCTAGGAAATACTTACACAGATCATCACAAGTGTGACAAAGCAATAGTAATGACGAAATAGACACATATGACGGCATTTGAACATTAACTCAAGAAAGCTAAAGGTATAAATCATCTTGGGTATCAAAAATGGATACCCGAATTCCTAAAGATCTAAAGGCGGACCTCACATTTTTGGGGTGGAATTCTGAGGGTTTTTGTGTTAGTCATATACATTCGATAAACCATGGATACGCTATTAATCTCGGTTTTTGTCGGTAATTGTCATAAATTTTTAAATTTGGGTATGTGTCATAAAAAAAATTTAAATTTTGGTCAAAATTACCTTTTATGCTATGTTTCGATATATTACCCATCATTTTAAGGAACAAGCAAATGGAAAATGAAGGAATAGTTTCTAAGGCTTATTTCCCCCTACACTTAAGTTGAACATTGTCCCCAATGTTTTATAGAAGTACCCGTAAAAACGAATAAAGGGAAAAAAACAAGTAAAAGAAACTAGTACTCCCCTAGTTTGCTCAATAATAGAGAAGAAACATGCGATAACTGGTTAAATTGTCCTCCAAGAATCATCCAATGAAACTTCCTAAGAACTTCCAAGCTTCTTCTCATCAAATATAACATGTAATTAGAGACAAGAACAACTATACCAAGCATAAAATCGACGGGATAGATATATACAACGAGAGTTTAGGGTTTTGACTCTATGAAAGCAGTAAAGATAGGATGAGAGTAATGATGTAATCATAGGTTTATGCAGGTTTATAAAAGAATTACAAATTTTAAATGTTGTGCAAACTATTTTTCGAAAATACTTGAAAATTTTTAAATTTTCCTGTAGCTGGGCTCACGACGCCGTCAGGATAAATCCTGACGCCGTCTCCAGCCTCTGAGCAAAATTTTCTTTTCGTTTTCTTTGAAAAACTTCCTGCACGCGATTATATAAGTTATTTCCTGTATGAATTACTGCATGAAACCTGAGATTAGTCAATACAATCATATGACTCGAAACTGACGCGAATTAATCTAAACAATTTATTTATTATGTTTGAATTGGTTCTTAAAAACCGGATATTTTCCCCTACACTTATTTTGTTGCAAAATACCTTTGATTGAAATTAAGACGAGGTTAAAGACAAAGCAAAGCATGATTACATAAATGATGAATTCAAACATAAAAGAATTAACGAGAAGAATTAAAACACAAGACACTCCTAATATGCGGGAAAAATAAATATTGGGTTGCCTCCCAAGAAGCGATTTTCTTTATTTATGAGTCTTGTAGCTAGACTCGAATTCACACGTCCTTACGTGACTTCTCTTTCATCATCCATTTCATTTTCTACTTTGACAAGAGCGGGATGCTCATTTTTGAAGTTTTT
Organism: Tanacetum coccineum; assembly: GCA_026074375.1. NCBI lineage: Eukaryota > Viridiplantae > Streptophyta > Magnoliopsida > Asterales > Asteraceae > Tanacetum > Tanacetum coccineum. The sequence goes on along the minus strand of BQNB010036697.1, from coordinate 7,159 downwards.
GCTCCTCTATTGGTCGAACTTCATCTCCTTTTCTCAGTGAAGTTTTATCCTATCCTCCCATTCCAAGACCAGCCTATTCATAGTCATAGTGGGGGATATATGCCTTATATTGTTCTTAATTCCTTTCTCGACCTTACAAAGGGATTCAGGTATCATATGGAAACTTATCTTACTCTTTCCAGATTTTAGAGTTATGGTGCCCTTATCAAACTTAATTACGGCATTAGCCATTGTCAGGAATGGTGTTCCTAAGATAAAAGGCCTCTTTTCGTCTTCCTTTATGTCTAAAATCACGATGTCCACGAGGTACACAAAACCTGAAACATCAACTAATACATCCTCTGCTATTCCTAAAGGGTAGATATACGAATGGCAAGCCAAGGAGAGTCTAATGTCTGTCTCAGCGGGCGTTTCATCGGTTAGTTTCATGTAGGTAGAGAGGGGCATGCCGTTCACGTCGGATCCTTGGTCTACTAGGGCGTTCATACGTTTCAGGCCTCCTATGTTACAGGGTATTTCAAAGTTTCCTCCAATGTCTTCCTTCCTTGTTATCTTTTTCTTGAGGATTGCTTTATAGACAGGCCCCCTAGGTGACAAAGTATAGGTCTTTCCTTTCATTTTTCCTACTCGGACTCCTAACAAGGAGTCATTGAACCTATGATTATCAACAAGCCCCTCAATTAGTTTTTCGTTGATCCTATGCTTCAGGTAATACTCTACAGGCTGAGAGTTGGGTGCCTCCACACCTTCTTCTTTCTCGTCTCTCTTGATTGGCTCATTTTTGATCCTATTCTCAGCTCCATTCTCTGTCTCGGCTTCTTTTACTGGTATCTCCGTATCTGACCCGTTAGTTTTTTCAATGCCGTCGCCGGTTGCTACGTCATCTTTGTCACTCTTTTCTTCCTCTCCTCTGGTGAGAGAGAGAGAGAGAATTTACGTTTTTGGTGATGAGGGGTTTAGCCTCTTCTCTGATCAACACTTTTTTAGGCGCCCTGCTGGTTGTGAGTTCCTTAAGAAGCCCGAACATTTCAGCCATCTTATCATTGATCTCCTCTCGCTGTTTGGAAATGGCATTCTCAAATCTTTCCATCCTTTCGGTGTGTGCTGCCATGTATTCTCGTACTCGAGCCTCAAAAGTGGTTCCTAAAGCCTGGGGGTGTCACCAAAATTGTTTTGTTCGGGCTTGAAAGTGTACCACTTACCTCTCGCTTCATCGATACATGAGGATGCATATTCAACAAAGGCTAGTTTGGGATTTTCCATGTAGTACTGAGTGTCATAGGGACCACTACATAACTCACATAAGGAAGTGATCTTGTTCACTTGAGTAGGTTGCATCGGAGCAATGTGAGCTTCCATCAAGCATTGAACTTGATTTTCGAGCTCAATGAGGCGGCGATCGGATGTGTGTTTTTGAGGTGCTTTGAGGTGTAGAGATAGCCTTGACCGGTTTGACGAATTCTTTTGAGTCCAACCCTCATGGTCGTAGATGGCGAGGTTCTCAATGATTTCCCAAGATTCGTTGGCATTTTTATCGTGGAGTTTGCCACCGGTGGCGCGGTCAATCTCGCACTTAAAATGAAAGGAGACATGATCATAAAAAATTTAAATTTAAAGCCAATGATCGATGCCATGATGAGGGGATTTTTGGTGTAAGTCCTTGAAGCGAGTCCATGCTTTTGAGAGAGATTCTCCTTGATGTTGTTGGAACATCAGGATATCATTAAGAAGTTTTGCAGTCCTTCCCGGTGGAAAGAATTGAGCAAAGAAACGAGTAGTAAGATCCTCCCATGTGGTGATGGATCATGCTGGAAGACATTCAAGCCAGCTGCTAGCATGATCGCGAAGGGAAAATGGAAATAAACGCAGGCGTGTTCTTTCCTTATTTTCACCGTTAAGGTCAAGTGAGTCTACAACTCTTAATAAATCCTTGAGGTGTTGGTTTGGATCCTCAGACCGAAGTCCATGGAATGAGCATCTGTTTTGCACCAACAGGATGGTGTCAGATCGAAGAGGTACCACATTGTTCCTTACGGGGAGCTCAATGGTATTCCTGTAGCCCTCGTGGCTAGGTTTGGAGTAATCTCCAAGAGTACGGATTGGATTCGCATCTCCCATGGTGGTTGACGAGAATGGATTACAAAACAAATAACACAAAGAAAAGATAGACTACGAGAAAGCTAATGTACTGGAATTAAAATTCTCACTTGATAGGAATCAAGCAAGTAGAACTAAGTTAAACAATGATCAAAACCTAACTATTCCCCATGCAGCGACGCCAACAACTTGATGCGGGTGTCGTTAAGACTTCTACATGAAGTTTTACAATCCCCTAGGCAGTGTACCTAATCGTTGTAGTGTAGTATAGGCAAGACTCAGTGGTTGTTATCGTTCTTTAGGGGAATAGGTTGGGAAGGCTCGAACATGGTCTAACAGAATTCTAAGGGGTTGAGAGAAGATTCTTTTTGTGTTTTTATATTTTATAGAAAGCAGGTAAATATCATGGTTTGAGAGGTTGGTTTGATTAACTAATAATTAAACTAAATATAATCTAAAACTACTAGTGATAACTTTATGATAAAAAGATGTATTTACCTAATCATGCACTACTCCTCAGATTGCTTCTCCTAGATCTGTTGCCTTGTCACACTTGTGATGATCTGTGTAAGTATTTCCTAGGTCATGAACGGATTACACGAACCCACCGTCTATTTAATATTCCGTTAGGGCAACGCACAAGTAAGGTAGTATGAAGACTATTACAAGGCCCCTAAGAGTATATTAAATGCATGTGAAATAACTTAAGAGGGATCAACCATATTAGGGGTAAGGTAGTATGAAGACTGTTACCGATGGTATCCTTTCTACACTACTCGCGTTTCCCTAGACGTCTATGCCAATTTAATATCTTATGGCTAGTTTTCTAGAGCCTAACACGCACATCCATCAACAAGAAGCAACATCAAAAGGATCTACAACCTAAGTTTCATGCAATCATAAGTAAATACAAAGGAGGGTTTAGCCTAGCATGTTAAAGATAAAGCAAGAACATAAATCAATCAAACAACACATAGACATATTGAATGATTAATGATAAATAATCTTACTTGATTAAAACATGGATTAAAGGTAGTTACAATAGGGTTTTGAGGCCCTAAAAACGACCTTAAAAGCTGCTGAAATGACTAGGGTTCATCTTCTTAAAATTATACAAAGTTACACACTTAAAACCCTAATTTCGGTTTGATACATATAGGAAAATCGCTGTGACGGTGTTGCTTTGAAGTCCTAACGACGTCGTCACGTAGATGAATCTAGATCCTCTTTAAGTCGGCCACGTCCTGACGCCATCGCTAGATTCCTGACGCCGTCACCAGATAGATCACGATGGCGTGGCTTTATGCCCGCGTCGCCGTTTCCACGCGTTGTATGCATAAATCTTCAAGAGATTTGGTGTAGGTTCGTAATCTTGTCCGTTTCTTCTCCAAATGACCCCACGTTACGTGTATTTCCTCCAAATGTCATCCAAGTGCTAAAAAACTAAAAATAAACTATTAAGCACATAATTTGGGCATATTTGCATGATTTGGGGGGTTAAATAACCCCGAAATAGTGTATAAAATAATACCTCATTAGGTTTTAGTAAACTAAAATAGTTAACCTTTTTTAGTAAAGTTTATGTTTGGTTTCAGTAAAATAACTGACTTCACTGCATTTGAACGGTGAACTAATTTCAATAGAGTAAAATCTATGTTTGGTTTAGAGAGTATGCTGAGAGAGTAGACCAATGATCTTATGTTGAGCCTGATACAGGTTACAAACACTTACACTTTCTTATTCCTTATTATACATAAATAATGCCATGTGTTTTATGCAGAATTATTATGTTTTATGCTAAAGTAATTGTAATTGATTCAAATTCCAGTTCCTCAGAACTTGAGTGTTCAAGTTCAACAGAACTTGAGTTTCCAAGTTCTGATGAACTAGACTCATATTCAGCAAGTTCTGATGACTCTGATGAATATGACTCAACTGGTTCTTTGGAGAAGATTGTTTCACATAAAGGCCCATCAAAGGATTTGCAAAAATGGTATAAGGATGAGGAAGAGAAAGATGAAGAAGAGGATGAGAAAGATGAACAAGAGGATGAGACATATGATTTTGATGAAGAGTTTTGGACTCCAAAAAGCAAGGGAACAAGTAGTAAGAGCCTTCGAACTCCAAAAAGCAAGGGAACAAGTAGAAATTCCATTCCAACAACAAAGAAATTTGTTGTCAAAAGCAGTGTACCTATAAGGAATTGCTGCATTGGGCTAGCAAATAAGTCAACCTGGGAGATGATTGTTAACAAAACATTTGGAGTTCAGAAGGAGCAGGTCAGGAAAGGTAAAAGAAAGCTGGGTGTTTAATCATTGTGTTTGTGATGGTTATGTAATATTTTGGTACAGTAATCTTTTGCTAGACTATCTAATATTTTGGTGTGTTATGTATGAATGTGTTGCTAGATACAACATATTAAATTTTGGCACCCTTTATAAAGGGTTTTAACAGTTATGTAATGTAAGTATGTTAACAGTTAACTATTAATGTAAGTATGTTAACAATTACTTTTGTTATGTTATCTCTTAATTTGTTTTATACTTTTGTTATATGGTTTTAGTTATATTGTAAAACAACGAGTAAAAATATATCGTGTTAAGTTAATAAGGTTGGTTGGGTAATTAAATTTAGTCGAGAACATGGTAACAATAATTTATGCTCATTAAGAAGGGGACCGGGATGGTTGGTGCAAACTTTTATGTAACAGGGACTGATTATGTAATTCAGCTGAAAGGGTAAAATAGTCATAGATACCCATAAAAGCAAAAAAAGCCGCTTTAATGATAACATAAGCAATAAAAATTATTTGTTGTCTTTAAAAGTATATAGGGGTAAGTATGATGTTTTTCCTTATGATTAACCCTTATTCAAAATCTAGTTTTCCCCCTCAAATTAGATAACACCTGATAAGTGCTTAATTACACATATCTTTTACCTCTAAAAACGAGCTTAAATGACCAAAAACATGCAAAAACTGCCAAATATATGTTTGTTTTGCATTTGTATTGTGCAGGAAGTGGATATCAACAAAAAGAAGGCAGTAAACCAAGCCAAAATGACCCCAAAATGAGCAGCATTGGAATGGTAAAAGACTGTGCAAATCAAGGCCAAAGTCCCAAAAATTACTAAAGTTCAGAGACAATTCAGAAGAATCAGCAGTCAAAACCGGAGCAGGAACGAAAAGAATACTATTAGATGCAACTCTTGGACCAATCTGATGGGGGCCGGGAAAGACCAATAGTATAAACTATGAGACCGGTTGAAGACCAAATGGCCTCTATCAATTTAACAGCCCCACTTTGTGTGCAATTGAAAAAGGACTGTGAAGACTTAGAAAAGCCCAATCCTAGCCGTTACAGCCAATATCAGCCATTGTACACACAAACCACTTCCATAACCTTATTCGGGCTTGGTAAAAGCCACAATAACCAAACCTGACCACATTCCTTATTGGGCTTGAAAAAGCCCAATAACCAAACCTGTACCTTATTGGGCCCAAAACCCAAACCCAGTGGGCCCAATACAAGCCCAATACACAAACCCAAGCCCAATAACCTTTTTATAAAACATAAGGACCAAAAATGTAAATTTTAAAACCTTGTTTTATAATTAAAAATGAAAAAAATAAAGAAAAGGGCCAAATGTGCCAAGTTTGAAAGTTGTTTTAATAAGGAAAATAGAAAAAACCAAACACAAGGGCTGTTTTGCAATTTTCCAAACTTCCTTTTTTCTTTTATTTCTTTTAGTTATAAAAACCAGAGGGACCATTTTTGCAATTTGCCAAAACCTCCTTTTAATTCTTTTGTTATAAAACGACAAGGGCCAAAAGTGCCACTTTCCAAACTAGTTTATAACTTAAACTCGGGCCAAATAAAATGAAAATAGAAAGAAAGATGGGGGGGCACTCTTGCCTCTTCCCCATTCTTTTCTTTTAAACCTGCAACCACAAACGTACCCTTCCCCATTTACCGCCAAAACTCAAACCACCCTCTCCCACGGTTTATAGCCAATACCACCCCCCTAGTACATCTCCCAGCTCACCCCTCACCATTTCCCACAACCCAATACCCCTATAACCCTTTCCAGTTCAACATACACAAAAACCCACACCCCCATCAATGGCTGAGATGAAGAGAAGCCAATGGAAGGCTAGGATTGCTGGAGAGACTTTGTACTCTCACAGCAAGCTCATCCCAAGACCAAAGAAAGGCTTTGAGCCTCTATAAAAGAGAAGAGAACAAGCCGAGACACCATAACCTGTTTTTACTTTTGTAGTTTAAAAATTTAATTAAGTTTACTTTAAAATTGTTGTACTCAGTTTAGTTTTTAAGTTTTTGTTGTAATACTTTCAGTTTTAATAAAAGTTAAGAGTGTTTGTGAAATTGCAATTGTCGAAATTTGAAATATAATTTAAGTTGTTTAATGCTGTTTAAATTGTTTAAATATGTGTTAAAAGTTATTAAAATTCACTTGTAATCAATTATCTCTGCCTTCTTTTACCCAAAAATCAGTTAAAAATCCTTTTTTATATATTAAGGGAGTGTTTGGTTTAACCTTTAAAATGGGTCAAATGGGTGTTGTAATGGGTTGTAACCACTCAGCCAACTTTGGCTGAGTGTGTGGGGTTTATTAGACCATTTTAATCATAATCTTTAGTGTAAAAATAAGTTTTTAAGGCTTTTTGCTTTCTGTCAAAGTTTTATAAGCCACAAAGTGTGCTAAACCACTTAAGCTGTGTAGACAGCTTAAGCACACCTTTAGTGTGCTTATTTAGTCATAAACTAGCTCTTTTCAAAAGCCATTTGTCCTGTCATTGTAATGTACCAAATATAGCCAAGTGTGTATGTATGCATGATTCTTGAAATCCCCCATTTTTAAGCCCCATTATCAGCAGTTTTAATTAAGCATTAAGCTCTCATACTTTGAAAATAAGCTCATTTGCATCCCTTGTTAATCTGTTTGTGGTTTGTTTTGGCTAAAAAGCTCATAAGAGCTTATTGCATAAGCCAAAAAAGCCTTTAAGCTCACTGTTGCATTTCCCCTGGTGCTGAGCACCATA
>BQNB010036696.1:2661-49949 GCA_026074375.1 Tanacetum coccineum | reverse complement strand
AAAATCTAAAAATATTTTTATTTTATTAATATTATCTTTATAAAAAATTTCAAAAATATTCTCCTTTATCCTCTTATTTCATTTAATTCTTATCTTCTTTAACCTCTTATCCGTTTAATTCTTATGTCTTCGTTCAACCAACATGGTTGCTTTGGGTGTGGATGTCCGTTAGATGGTTTACTTTGTCGACGGTGTACTTGCGGGTGGTGTGAAAATAATCTTAGAAATGGATTTTGTTTGATATGCGATTCAGGAGCTGGAAATTCATTCGTTTATGATCCAAATCCGAATTCTTTCAATGATCCTCCAAACTTTTTCAACCATCCTCCACAGCCCCAGTTCGAGTCATACTCGTGTGAGTTATGTGGGAACGATTCTCACTATGGGTTTGATTGTCCACCACGGTTCCCGCTTGTCTATGAGCAGGAACCAGGATACAATCAAAACTTTGGTGATAATTATTATCCATAAAATTCACCGAGTTTTCCACAACAATATCTTTGTTGTGAAAACTATGGGGGTCTTCATGTAAATTTTCAGTGTCAACCGTTGAACCAAAATTTCTACAATTCTAATTCTTTTGGTTTTGACCAATTTCAACCCCCGCAGTCTCCCGTCATTCGTCAACCTCCTCAAGAAACAAGTGAGGAAATTCTGCAAGCTAAAGAAAACCTAATGAATTCTATAGAAACCTTTCTAAAGAAGTTTAATCGTATATCTTTTAGAGAAACGTCAAAGGTTTTATTGCTAGCTTGAGAGGAATTTTTTGACATTAAGCATGGAGAAAAGCAACATCTCCGGAGGATATACAAGAAAAAAAAATTTTTTTTATGGGCTTTTCATAAACTTCTTGAAAAGTGCGAAATAGTAAATGAAGACTGCAGGTATATTAATACCCAAGTTGGAATCGTCCTAGCCTAACTAACTACAAATGATGACGAGGATAATAAAAAAAAAAACCCCCCTATCGCTATCACACCTGACTTACTAACCGTGGAACCCGAGGACTCTCTAATCATGGGGAATGAGGAACTTAGCACTAGACCCTGAAAAGGAATCGGACGAGTTTGTTTTTTTATTCATGAAGACCGGGTTGATGACCTTATTCCAACCCAAGAAGACCGAGATACATCCGGTAGTGATAGTGTTTGTGTTTTACCTTCGAGTGACGATTTCTCTCCCATTTTTGAGGAAAAATCCGTGACTTTCTCTAACCCTCTTTTCGATTCAAATGACGATTGTACATCTAGTGATGACGTGTCACTATCCGATGAGGATGTTCCGGAAGATGTTAAAATTTACTCGAACCCTCTTCTCGAATTTGACGATGAATATATCTCTAGTGACGTAAATCCTCTTTTTGATGAGGTATTAGAGGACATCGAGTGCAAGGTTTCTTATGATTCCAACCTTGATGAGTCGACTTTCCTAGTCACACCTCTTTCCGATTCTTAGGAGGATGAGTGTCTCGCTCCAGGAGACGACATTGAGTTTCTTCTTCACCATGATTCGTCTACTCCTATTATAAGCATTGTTTTCATTCTCGAGGGGTTCATCAATGAACCGCCTCTCAAAGAGAATGATGATTTATTTGATCTGGAACTAAAAGAAAATGAATGGAAGAAGATTTTGTACGATGCTCCAATTGATGATTTGATTACCAAGGACAAAGTTTTCAACCTCGGGATTTATGAAAAGAGTTTTTCTCTGACATTTGTGAAGCTAACCTTTGAGGATCGCCATTATTTTCCCATCACATTTTTTATCCGAATATTTCTTCCTTATCTCACTTATTCGGTGGATTCTTCTTTTCTTCTCTCCTCCGGAAGCGAGGACACTATTTTTGACCCCGACATTTCCATTTTTCATTTTTCTTCTCTTAAGTCGGTGGCATATGAAAATCCGATAGTGATTTTTCCATTTTTCTGTTTCTGCCCCAAGGACAAAGGAATTTGGGGAGAGTCAAGCTAGAGACTCGAACGAAAACAAGCGCTTCTCGGGAGGTAACCCGTGTCTTTTCTTCTTTCTATTTTCTGATAAAATAAGTTAATGTGGATTTTAGAGCCCTAAGTGTGGGGGCGTGCTTCTTTCTATGGTTTGTGGTATTGTTTTTGCTTGCAGGATTTCTTAAGATCATGAAGACCCGTGCTTGTTTTCAATCCTCCAATCATTCGTTCTTTGATCTTTTGCTTATTATAGAATCCTCAATCCTGATCATGCATATATATATTGTTTCCCCTTTCACACTTGGAATTACTAGCATTTGCCTTTTTCGTTCCTAAGTGTGGGGGTAAAACCCGATATTTTTGAACATTGAGGCCAATGTTCCATTCTAAGTGTGGGGGGGGGGGGATTTCTATCGAAATGTGATCATACCTGTGCCTATATGTGTTCCCACGCAACCCCGTTTTGACCAAAATTTTAAATTTTTTATTGTTTTATTATGATATATATATATATATATATATATATATATATATATATATATATATAAAAAATGATGATGAAAATATAAAAATATATAAATAAGTAGGCCCGTAGAACTAGGTAGCTTTTGACTTGACCGAGTTTTAAACTCTAGCTTTCCCCTTAGCTTTCGAGACTTAGCGTTTGCTTAACTTTAAAATTTTGCAAAGGACGAAATATGATAGAGTTAAATATAAGTTTGATGCTAAGCGTGGATTAGTTGGATATCTTTAGAGCTCATAGAGGTTAATTGTGGCTTTTTGCTCCCACCAGCTTACTAAACGCTATATAATTGTTGAATAAATAAAGTTGCTTTAGGTTTTTGCGATTCTTAGTTTAAATCACTTCGTAGAGATTCCTTCTGGTGAAAGTAAGGTACACATCGAGGTTTTGTCAGTGTTGTGGGGAAATAGACTCCTGGACCATGGTCGGCTCGCATACCGATGTGGCAGTTGTTAAAAGACCGCAGGACTTGAAATTTGGCTATAATAATAATAAGTTATGTAATAAACCAAAGCCGAAATAAGACTTCTGGATCATGGTCGGCTCGCATACCAATGTGACAGTCGTTTAAAGGGTGGAGGAAAGAATAATAATAAAATTGTGGGCTGATAAAAGTTTACTGCATCTTGCCGGCTCACAACCGATGTTGCAGTCTTCAAAATAAGGCACATAGTTATAATAATCCGAGACTGATAAAATTTTGCTGCATCTTGCTGGCTCACAACTGATGTTGCAGCCTTCTAAAAGGTCGAAGAAATTACCGAGGTCGAAATATGTTTGCTGCATCTTGCCGGCTCACAACCGATGTTGCAGCCTTCTAAAGGACCGAGGTTTAATAATGTTGCAATAATAACAAGAATAAAGCCAAATTTCGTGTAACATTTCTCAATTTTAGGTCACTTTACGACATCTATTATTCGTCACTATTTATTTTAGTCCGATACGCGTTTACTTTTAATATTTACTTTTAAGCTAAATCGCGTAGACTATAAATAATCAATTAATGTAAACGGTCGTCAAATAAATTAAGGTTTACATCAACCAAGGAATATATAATTATTAAGAAGATAATATGTACTTTGCGATATTGTTATTTTATTGGTCACGTAGAAGGGTTACATTTCGCAATAAAATACATTTGGACATACCCCGGAAATACCTAGACTTACCTAGACTCAAACCAATACCCACTTTTAAAACCTTAACACAAAATTAAATCAATTCTTGTGTTAAATACCCACTAGAGCCGAATTATGGGACAAGAATAACTAGAAAATCCTTAAATCTTACACTAAGTACAATGTACATCTAGGTTTTAATTAAGATTTGTACAACATGTCTCTAGTTAGCTAAATCACATGGGTTAAAGATCACTTTGGATCCTTCCTTCCCTATGAAAACCCACGACATACATATGTACACACAAATCACCTAGAAATCTTCCATGATATTGCTAAGTACATGTACAAACTCCCATTAATTAATGTTAGTCCTAAATGTCCCCCACTAATCTATTACACAATGGTTAATAACCATTTGGCTTCTCTTTTCCTTTGTATAACCGGCTAAACACAAGACACACACACAAATCATAAGATTTTAAGTATCTAAGCATATCTTGTACATATATCTTGTAATTAAGAATAGTACCTTGTGGTTTTAACAAAACTATGTGTGATTAACCAAAACCACAAAACCACTAGTAGATAGGGCACGGTTTTTGGTTTGTTCATGTGACTAAGAATTGTAACTAGCTCATTTCCTATAAATACTCACTCACACATACACTTATAAATGCTAGTCCTAATGTTCTCCTACTATTTTATTAACCAATGGTTAATAACCATTTTTGTTCCTTGATTCTCTTCTAGCCGCGGCAAAACAAGAACCCACACACAAATCTTTGTGATTTTAAGGAATCAAACTAAATCTTGTACAACATTGCCTAATTAAAACATGTACTTAGTGGTTTAACATAAAACAAGGTGCAACAAACTAGAAATCCCTATAATCCACTTAACTAGGGCTCGTTTAGTTTGTTTAGGACTAAAGAGAGGTAACTAGCCACAAATTTTCTATAAATACTACTCCTAAGTTCACAAGATACATTTCTAAAACTTCTAAATACTCTCACTAAGACAAACCTTCCTCATTTCTCCCTTTTCATTTGGCTACACCAATAACCGAACCATACGCGACTCACATTTCCCTTTCAAGAACACAAGTAATCTTAAAGACCCCTTACACGTTTATGGACGCATACACGAGCTAAGGAATTGGGTTACAAGCTTTGAAGCTTGAGAAGTATACACGTTTGGGTGTACACGCATTGCTCTACCTTGCAAACACTCGAAACAAATCACTAGAACTCTTTGTAAATCACATTCAAGCTTATACACTTCGTGTTATAGTTGTCACTTGGTGTCTAGTCATGTGGGTCACGTTATATATACGAATAACAATGCTCATAGGCGTGAACACGCATGATTTGATCCATGTGTGGCATACGTGCAAGAATATACATACGATTTGACCTTGTGTGGTGCTAATACACGTTAAAAGGGTAATGTAAGATAAGCTAGGACGTAAACTAGCCTTTTAGACTCAATAAAGGAAACGTACATGGAAATGAAACACTTATACTCGAACTACATAAAAACACCATGTAAACTCTACGTGTAAATGTTATGGCATGGCTTGGAAATGAATGTAGGACCTTATTAAAAGAATGCATGCGATATAGCATGACTTATTTGTCTTATCGAGTGCTTATTGGAAGTATAAGCCCTAAAACTAAATAAAAAGCCTAAGGGACCTTTAATGGGCTCGTTTATAACCCAATGGCCCACTATGGGACCCAACAGGCCACCCCTTTTTGAAGACCACAGCTTATTATTAAGACTTACGAGCTTATTTGAAAGGCTAGTATGCTTATTGAACTTGTAAAAACCCTAACCTAAAGGGTAAACCAAACCGGACCCTTATCGGGCTTCCTAGCCCACTAACGAGCCCTAGTCGAGCCATAAGCTCACAATAAGCTCAAGGCAGCTTATTGATGAACTCTCATAAGCTCAATGAGCTTAATGGGCTTAAGTAACACTAATGGACCCTAAATAAATTAGCCGAAAGGCTTAAGGGGTTATTCGGGTTTCTATTAGGCCCAATAGGCCCAATAAGCTCGAAATAAGCTCCAATAAGCTCCCCGAGCTTATTTTCAGCTTAACAGACCCAAATAAGCTTAATAAGGGTTTTTGTACTTTTTGAAACTAGATTGGACCTTTAAAACACATAATGGACCTTAACGGGCCTAATGAGGCCCATTAAGCCAAAAATAAGCTCGTTGAGCTTATCTATAATGCCGAGACAATTTTTACAGCTTATTGGGACTTAATAAAACATAATGCCACTTGTTGGGATTTAATTGGAGTTAAAATGCAATTTTTACAAGTCGGAGGACTAAAAGTGCCAATTTATAAACTATAGGGTTAAAACTGTCATTTTTAGATTTTAATAAGTTTAGGGGCTGTTTTGAACATTCTGAAAGATAAGGGGGCTGATATGAAACTATAAGGACCTAAATTGCAACCTTGTAAAGTGGAAGGACTAAAAGTGTAATTATTGAAACTTAAGGGTTTAAAATGCAAATGTTATATATTGATAGACCCAGGGACTGTTTTGTATTTATAAGAAACTTAAGGGTGTTTTGTAAACAAAAGTGAATTGTGTAAACACTTAACGATTCAGGCAAATTATAATCGGACATTATTCGGTTTAAACCACGACTTAATAAATATAAGTATTTATTAACAAAGTTATACGTTTTCCCAAGTGCCATCGTAATTATACAATAATCATGTGCGCCACCACACAAGTGATAACAGTATATATAAATTTATAATTGAATTTAGTTTATACACTGAGTCATTAGCCTAAATATGTAGACTAAGACTTGACCGTATTTACTTAGGTATTTGACGGTGTGATTCATTGCTTACTTGGATATATATTTATCATCCCGAGGACTACCTTCTAAGGTGAGTTCATAGCCCCATGTTTTACAATTATTTAAATGATTTACATCTTTGGGGTGAGAACATGCTTGTTTTACAAATTGGACGCAAGTGTACATTTTATACAATGATTACGTGTTTGCCTAAGTAGCGATAACCCACTGAGCCCTGTATCATGAACTGTCAATTACTGGATTGTGAGCGCGAATGCTATAAATAGATCTATTTGGGATTGACAATCCCCGTTCGGGTGATTAGCTATCACCGGGAACGAACGTATACCATGTCGGATTTGGGATGTTGCGGGTTAGAACATCATTCACGGGCATTCATTGGCAATATATTGCATTCATACATGTCGAGCTTCAGTGTCATGAGCTTAGGAAAACGTAATTACTTTTTATGATGTTTGCATTTGTTGCTTAATCATACACTTGGAAATCTTGCGGTCCTACTATTGATTTACATAAACCTATGAATTCACCAACTTTATGTTGATATTTTAAGCATGTTTTCTCAGGTCAATAAGGCACGGGGTGCTCAGATACATTGGGGGTCACTCTTTGGAAAGAGTCAGTACTAAAGATTTGGGCGTATTACATTTTGGGAACATTTGTTATAAACCGAAATCTTTACTTATATTGTCGAACAATTTGAAGCCATGAGCTTATGTAATGAACAAGAAACCCACTCTCAAACCTATCAACCCAACACCCAACCTTCCCCCCACCTCCACCACCCAACCACAAACTCAAACTTCTCACACCTTACTTCAAATACCCCCCACCACCAAAACCCCAAATATCCCCGTATCACCCCTTACAAACCTAAACACCCCACCCCCCATTACTTAACCCATTCCACTTATTCAATACCCCCAAAACATTAAAATCCCCACAATCCCTCCCCCCTCTCCCACCTTTAATTAACACCCCCTTATCAACTTCACCCCCCCTTACCATACTTCAAATACCCTCCACCCTAATACCATATCTACTTTAATTAAACATTACAACTTCCTCTTAAATACGCAAAAATACCCTACCACCCATCAACATCTCCTAATATATTCACACTCCCCCCCCTAGCTTGTGTCGTGCTAAGGAGTGTGTGTGTCGTGCAAGATAGATGTAGAATATTCCCGTTGCTGACCAGCAGAGTGATGAAGAACATTTTGTTGTGTTGTCGATTACACATTGTGCTATGAATATGTGTTGGAAATGCTGCGCGATCTTGGTCCTACTATTGATTTACATAAACCTATGGGAATTCACCAACTTTATGTTGATATTTTATAGAATGTTTTTCAGGTCAATAAGGCACGAAGGTGCGATGATTTTTGAAAAAAACAATTTGAAAACGTCATTAAATTAAAGAGGCGCATAGTCATACAATTAGTTTTGGGAGGTTTCTTTCATTCATTTTGGGGCGACCAATTGTTGATTAAAAGGAAATCTTTATTTATTATATGCTTGAACAATTTGAAGCCATCGGGCTTTATGTAACAAATAAGTATTTTGTTAATCCAATGTATCTTTTTTCAAAGAACTCATTTACGTGGTCCGTTCTCATTAATGTCTTGTGCTTATTTGTATCTATGAGTACGCCCTCAGATATTCAACATTCGCTGGCTTCCCAGATTTGGTGGGTGTTACAGATTTGATATCTAGAGCCAAGGAAATAGGAGAAACCAGGTCAAGTTTCTGTACTGGACTATAACCATTTTCAAACACTTATTTTTTCAGCAAATGGGTTTTGCGAGGTCATACATGCATTCTTGTTAACATCTGAGCACTATTTGTTACTTTGATACACACTAATTTAAAGACTTTCAAGTAGGTACTAAGTGGTCTTCATGATTGATTTGATGCCGTATATATAAAAGATTCTAAGTATATTACATATAAGATTCTTATTAAATTAATCTCTTTATAAGATATAAATAGAGGAATCCACTCTTTTATTTAAAGCTATATAGACATAGCATTCCGTTCTTTCCTCAATTAAGTAATACCTTATTTTTAGGTGTATTTTTTTGCTTTTTGCAAGTAACATGTCTGTCTGCGACATCTAGCGGATACCTTAAACTTCCAGTTTACACCGATATCGAGGCTCTCAGGCAGAGCCTTTCGTGGCGGATGCCGTTTTCTAGCTTAGTTTATTTATAATTAAGATTAGTTATTAGCTTAATCAAAACCCCCCTTTAAAACCCGAGATTTACTTGCCTTCAATTATACCAATTAAAGGCCAAAAAGAATCATCCCTAAATCTTTAGATTTAGGCGACATACAGTTCAAACCTACCTCACTATTCCCCTAGAGAACGATCAATCCCCGGACTTACCTATACTACACTACAACGGTTAGATTCACTGCCTAGGAGGATTGTAAAACTTTTGTGGTTTTGCAAAAATCTGCGTCATAAGCGACGTAAGGGTTGGTTCTATCGGTATTAGGACTCGGTATTTAGCTTTGTACCGAATAAAGTGTAAGCGACGTTGTGAGGCTTCTCGAACAAAGTAAGGAGCTTGTGGAAATTGTGTTTACGATCTCTCAAGTTGGGTACTCGGGGAGTAGAGTAGGGCAAGGAAGGTGTCCTTGTAGCCCTACCACTATAAATACTCGCGTCACGACTTTATCCTTTTACATTTATTTATTGTATTTTTTATTTATCATTTCACTAGATCTACAAGTGTATGATAATATATATCAATAATTAAATATTTCATATAATGTGATCCAAATTTATTAAAACTTAAATTTTAAATTGATAAAACTATTCAACCCCTCTCTCATTCTAGTTTTCCACAGAAAAGACGATTATCACTTACTATATTTCACGTATGGAAAAATACTAGCAATTAGGGTTTAATTATGAAATAGAAATTGATAATCTTTGGAATTAGTGGGAGTAGTTGGATGGTTTATGAAATGACAGGGTATTTATTGGATAAAGTCTATCAAGGCTTATAGCGGGATAGAGTGAAAGACATATCTATCCATATAAATATTAGTGAAATACAAAGTTTCCCTCACAGTTAATAGTCAAAATTAGTCAAAGTAACGAAGTGGACCAAAAGTGTTACGGGTCGTTCAAAACAGGACATGATATGCTACTTTTAAACTATTAGACCAAACGTTATACCCGGTAACCACAAGGACCAAAATTGTAATTAACTCTTTTAGTTTTTTTAAAAAGTAACAAGAAAATCTATTAAGGCTACTAGCAAAAAGATACAAATTAAATGGCATTCTAACTCCTCAATCAAGAAAACTAAGGTGATGTTTATTTTTTCAAAAATGCTTCTTGATAGCATATTAATCTGATTAATTCAGATGCGGTCAAACATTTGGATCATTGAAAGTGTTTGTTTTTTTATGTCATTTAAAGGCGGTAAGGGACGACCAATGTTAAAAGCTTTTGTTTTTTTTTATCATCAAGAGGCAGTACAAGCCATAAACCTCTTATTAATCTAGATGTGGAGGGGTTGTCTTAACACCTCTTAATATCTTTTATTTTTAATTTTAATTTTTTGTTACTTTTTTTGTTTTTATTTATTTTTTACTTTGTTATGATTTTTTTATTTTAGTGTTCTTTGTTCATTTCTTATTTTTTTTTCTTGTTTCACCTTTTTGTTTTGTATTAAAAGTATTAAATAGAATTATTGCATATGTTTTGTTAGATAAAGAGTATATAAGATGATATGTGACAGTTCATATTTTGTTCAAATTGATGGGTTCGATTTCAGACTCATATATCTCAGCTCTAACGCGACCCATTTTGTTAATCGTTTTAAAAAGTTCAATTTAAACTCTGACTCGTTTATTTTTGTCAAATAAACATGAGTTTCTATGTTTTGTTTAAAATAATTTTAACTTAAAATTGATTATATAGTAAAATTTATTTTTTTATATTTAATAAAGTTTATTTTCTTGTGCGAATGCAATCATTTTATATTTTTTACTATAGTTTAACACATATAGACATTTTTGCAAAAACAAACAGTTTTATTGAGACAGATTCAAATTTCTCAGCCAATTATTCATATTAAAATGAAAATCAGATTTATACTTTTCTACCGCATATTCAGACTCAGATGTGCGAATCAGATTCAAATTCAGAGCTCCACTAAGAAGGCAAAAGCTAGTGACAAGAGCAAACCATTCACAAATAGGACCAAACAATGTTTATACTTTATATTATTTTATGTTCAAATCTATTCAAAGACTTCTCGACGTTAAAATGACCTAACAATAACTAATACTCTATCTGTTTCGAAAAAAGTGTTCACAAATAAAAAATAAATAAATTATGATATATGTAAAAGTAAATTGTAAAAATCGACCTTGAGGTTTGGCAAAATTGCATGTTTAGTCCCTCATCATTTTGAAAATGCAACGAACATCCATGTAGAAAACTTTAGAGAGGAAATTTTGTCATTGCCTAAAGTGAAATGACAAAACTGCTCTTGTCTCCTGCTTTTTCACTTTCCTTTGAATTTCCATTTAACTTCATATTTTCTCGTTTTTTAAAATTCAACCAACTTCATCATCAAACACTAGTAAAAAAACCAATACTATATCACTATCCACATATCATTCAAACTTATAATTATCATCATTTTCAATTTCCAGTTTCCTCAACATATTATACACATCGTCATAAATATCAGTAAACTCACATTCATTAAACTCACAATCACTAAATACAAATTCCCAATTTCTAATTCTTAGTTTTTTGATATCTTTGCCTTTTTCTGTTTTAAAACATATCACTAAACTCAAATTTCATAGCCCACCTACAAAAATCCTAGATCTTATAAAGTTTGAGGACCTTCATCCCTTTTATTTCCATTTCAATGTTTTTATCTCTCCTCATTTTAACCATAAATTAAAATTTTAAGAAAAATGAAAATATTTTAAATCACCATGTATAACAATGTATTTTTTTTTATACCGATGGTAAGAAGCCACACCGATAAATCAAAATGCCCGTTCACCCGTATAGAAGAAAAAATATTTTTATCCATAGAATGAACAATTGAATGTTACGTTCTATATTTTACGTTCTATACCACCTATCTCACAATATATTTCACAAATGCTTCTGGCGATACTTCAACCTATGGGAAGGGATAATCTGTTGTGTTTCATTACTACTTCACGATACAATATATATATATATATAGATACAATACATATGGGTTTGAGGCCCAAGACAACTAGAATACAACTAGGATATTAAATATACAGATAATCATTAACTAATTATGGAATGCAATCATACAGCTCATGATTGAGCATAATATACGGGCTAACACTTCCTCGCAGTTGGAGCGGGGGGACTTCGGACGCTCAAATTGGATCGAAACTCTTCAAATAATGCTGAAGGTAACCCTTTTGTGAAAATATCCGCAAATTGATAACAAGAAGGTACATGAAGCACGCGGACTTGACCAGCAGTAACCAAATCACGAACGAAATGTATGTCAATCTCAATGTGCTTCGTACGCTGATGTTGAACCGGATTGCATGATAAATAAACAGCACTCACATTATCACAATATACAAGCGTTGCGGAAAATAAAGGAGTATGTAACTCACGCAATAAATTGCGCAACCAACAAGTCTCAGCAACAACATTAGCAACGCCACGATACTCCGCCTCTGCACTAGAACAAGAAAGCGTCGGCTGACGCTTATAGAACCAAAAAAGCAAGTTGTTGCCAAGAAATACACAATACACGGAAGTTGATCTCCGAGTAGTGGGACATCCAGCCCAATCTGCATCAGAATAAGCAACCAAATCTGTGGTAGATGAAGAAAATAACTGCAAACCATAATTCAGAGTACCCTGAACATATTGTAAAATCATCTTAAGAGCAGAGAGATGAGGCTCCCGAGGATCATGCATATGAAGACAAACCTGCTAAACCGCATAAGAGATATCCGGTCTAGTAAAAGTAATATACTGGAGAAAACCTGCAAGACTCCAATACAAAGTCGGATCAGATACCGGATCACCACCAACACATAGTTTAGACTCAATATCAACGGTAGTCTGACTAGGGTTACAATTAAGCATATGGGCTTTCTCTAAAATCTCAACAACATACTTCTGCCGAGATAAAAATAAACCTGAAGAATCACGCGTGACAGAAACACCCATAAAATAATTAAGTGGACCCAAATCTGTCATAGCAAACTCCTGATGCAAAGAGCGAATAATCCTCTGTAACATTTCTAAAGAAGAAGCTATAAGCACAATGTCATCCACATATAATAACAAATAAGCAGTATCCAATCCCTGACGGTATATAAATAAAGATGTGTCACAACGACTATGATGAAATCCTACACGAGTAATATAAGAAGCAAACCGCTAAAACCATACTCAAGGAGCTTGCTTGAGCCCATAAGGAGAGCGCTGAAGCAAGCACACATAATCAGGATGAGTTGAATCTCGAAACCCAGGAGGCTGATGCGTATAAACCGTCTCAGTTAAATCCCCATGTAAAAAAGCATTCTTAACATCCAGTTGATGAATCAACCAATGTCGAGAAACAGCTAAACTAAGAACCGTACGTATAGTCCCAGGTTTAACTACTAGGTCAAAAGTCTCATCAACATCAACACCCTCCAATTGAGTACTACCATTTGCCACAAGGCGAGCCTTGTAGTGACTCAGCGTACCATCAGCTAAAAACTTGTGCCAAAAAAGCCACATACAGCGGACAACATTGGCGTCCGGTAGTCGAGGGACAAAAGTCCAAGTACTATTCTTAATAAGAGGATCATATTCGTCCCGCACAACATTTTGCCAATTAGAATCACGAAACGCATCATGATAAGTTTTAGGTAAAGGAGATACAGAGGACACATGATAATTAAGATGTTGAGTGGGTTTATTAGACCCGACGCGGAAGCATGTGACCATAGAGTGAACCGAGGTAGGATTCGGATTTATTGGTGGATCGGGTATAATGGCAGGATGAGTAATATTAGGAGCTGATTGGGCTGAGGTGGATTATGAGGTGATGTGGGCTGGTGTTTGTTGGGCCATCCCAACAGTGGTGGGTGAATGGGTCGACGCAACAGTGTGGATAATAGGGGATTGGGGGCATATATGGTACATTAGGTGAATGGGACGCGGGTGGAGATATTTGGGCCGCATCATTATTTGGGGTATGGTGACAATGGGTAGTTAGGCTAGGGAGTTGGGCCTCATCATTATTTGAGGTAGTTTGATTGAGGGTTACGGTAATAGTTAAGGGTGGTTTGGGAACGGAAATGGAGGATGTCGGTATATCGGGTTCGTCTAAAAAAGTGTAAGATGGAACCAAGGCAGGTTTAGTGGAACCATACGGGAAGACGGTTTCATCAAAGGTGACATGTCTTGAGAGAATACTTTTATTAGAGAAGGGGGTTGAATAGTTTACCGCTTTTTAATTAAGGGTTTTGAAGTATTTGTAAAAAAATCTAGATTTAAATTTATGTTAACTCAACACTTGCACAATATGAACAATATATTTATCTAAACAATTGATATGATAGTATGAGGAGATAATGTAAGACAAGAGATAAGAGTAAGAACAATCAAACCACAACGCGAGGATTTATAGTGGTTCGGTAACGAAGCACCTCTTCGCCCTACTCCACTCCCCGAGCACCTAACTCGAGAGTTTTCTTCACTATGTCAACAAGCTCCCTTATAACGGAGAAAACCATACACAACGTTGCTTACATCAATTTACGACACAAAGCTAAATGTCGAGTTCTAATCTTAGCTAGAACCAATCTATCACAAGACAACTTCATGACTTCACAACTTCACAACTTCTTTACAACTTTAAGACTTCCTCAGAACTTCACGACTTCAATTCACCACACTACTTATGCCACAACTAACTAACACTACTTGGTAAGATCACTACGATCTATCTATACTTACAAAGATCGCCAAGATCTAGCTACTACACATAAATACAAGATATACATAAGATTTACAAGTTATGATATGGATGCAATAAGATTGCAACACACAAAGGTGTAATACTTCTTCACTTGAGGATGGAAGTATTCTTCTCTTGCACTTGTGGAATTGAGCTTGGATCATTGGGAAACAAAGTTTTATGAAATGATCAAAGGATTTTGATGAGATGTGTGAGCTGTTTTAGAATAGAAAGAATGAGTGCAAAAGGTGAGAAAATTATGGGGAAATGTCCAGTATTTATAGGACAAGCTGGGGGAGCGTCTACCTAGGGGCGGTCCCCTTAAATAAGTGGGAGGTCCCCTTAATTTTAAGGGGGCCGGCCTTGTATTTAAGGGGGCCGCCCAAGACTAGGGCTTCCCCAGTTTGTCTTTTGTGTATGGAAAATTTTCTGGAACTTTTCTAGCCGTTTTAGGTTCGAAAATTTAAATTTCAAAATGTTTATTTTGAATAAAATATTTCTTTTAATTGTAAAAAATGTTTTGTAATGTATAAAAGTGTGAGGTTGAATAAAAATTTCCTTTGATCATAAAATGCATTAAGCATTTATTTATTCATACTTTTAAGTGATGTATTTGTTGAAACGAGAATTTACTACTAATTACTTATTTATGTTTAATTTTACGTAGAACGTTTTTATATTTTGTGATTATCAAAACGTAAAGATGTGAAAAATATTAGTAATGTTTTTAGGCATTATATTTTTATCAACAATCTTAACCTATTTGATGATTAGAAAATTTAAACTCATTAAATGTAAAATTATTTTTAAACAAGTATTTAGTGAGTTTCATGTCATTTCTCCCCTTTTTTTGTAGAATCAAAAAGACATCGTCGAGAATTGCTAGTTAAATAGACGGAATAAATGCTCCCCCTTGATGTGTGCTCCCCCTCGTTCGAGGGCACCAAGTAATCAAGCTATGGTTTCTTGGCTACAAAAATGAGTTAGAACAATACAAATATTCTAAAATGTAACAAGAAGGAAGGAAAAATATGACAAGTGCAAGCAAACATCAAAGCAAAAAAAAATTCTTCATTCATTTAAGACAGTGTATGTGAATAACAAACAAGCATACATAAATAGAAAAACAAATATGCTTTAGAAGAATATTAATACATAAAGAAAAATCCTAAATAGCCATAGAAGGATTTTGACTTGCTTGCGATACAAAAGGATTTGATGATTATTTGAAGGCATATTACGAGATATTCAGTGGAGAGTTTGGATCGTAGCGGTTGTGAAGGGTAAACTCTTTGAACTCTAGGTGTGGATGAGGTCGAGTGAGAGAATTCATCCATTGATATCCTCACTTAAAAGCAAGAATATGTTTTATGGGTATGAAGATGCAACAAGGGCAATACCCAACATAGGTTTCAACTTGGTTGATGTTGAGGGTGTGTGGTAAGTTTGGAGAGTAAGGTGATGAGGGAATGTTGTTTTGTGAGGATAGATAGGTCTTGTAGTTGATTAATGTCATCAACTAGGCTTTCTCTACTTGGAAATAGAGGTGGTGTGTGTTGAGTTTGGTTGTTACTTTGAGGTGGAGCTTGAGTGTGAGCAATATGTGAGTAGATGGGTGAGATGGGAAGTGGAGGATGTGAGACAACTTGTTGTTGATGTGGGAGTGTCCTAAATGAAGGATTTGGTAATGCTTGTTGGGGTGATGTTTTCTTGAGAATTGGTTTCATGATGAGGAGTGAGTGGTTGTATTGGTGAAGTTGTATTGAGCACTTTGATGTGTTGCAAAGGTTTGGTTTCTTCTCCAAATGGGTTTCACCACGATTTTGGCAACCTTGCTGTTTGGATGTGGGTTGTTAGGAGATGTCATAGTGGGGATGATGTGATGATGATAAAAATGATGTATTTATATTGATGAAAGGTTTAAATAAGGACAAATAACATTCAAATGATTAAATCCATGAAATGTTTGTGAATTTTGGAAAACAGTAGCTAAGTCTAGAGGGTGTTTGGTTAAAAAGAAAAGAAAAATATTGTTTTCCCCATGTTTGCCTAGGCCGGTCCCTTTAATTAAGGGTCGGCCCCTTTAAAATTAAGGGGCCCGCCCTTTATGAATTAAGGGGGCCGCCTACTGCTATTTTCCAGATTTCCCAAAAATTGATTTTTCATAAAATTTTGTGTGAGGGTTTCTGTTTTGGTGGTTAATTTGCAGCAAGTCCATCCTTTTATGGCAATTAAGATTTTTTAGCACATAGCAATTAAGCATTCAACATTCTACATATATATGACAAGTTGTAGGATAAAACTATTTCACATAATTTTGGCATATAATCATATATGAATTGAAGACCAAAAAAGTGAAGAGCATATAAAATAGTAACTAGATATAATGCACAAAGAATTTTTCTTGACAAGAGGGTTAAGTTAAAAAAATGAACCAAACTTTTGTGCAAATACTAGTGTGTGCCTAAGTGCGACAAATGTAGAGTAGCGATTATTTCGACACTAAGACATGTAAAACCTAAGAAATAATCCAAATGCTCCTTGATTTAATTTTGCTCAACCAAGATTGTCGAAAATATATATTAGATTATATACTTTTGACAACAAGTAAGAGAACATTATGCATATGTGAAAAATGTTTTTAGCATATCTCAACAATATATGAAAATTGATTTTCATGTGCTCCTAGTTTTGTGAAATACTTTTTAGAATAATAGATTGAGACTATTGTATAATTAGATATGCATTTAGATAGAAAAATTTATAAAAGTTTGCTTATAGACTTTTCCGAATCTTGTGTTTTTGTGTAAAATAGAAACCTAGACACAGAAAAAAAAATTAGTCAGTCAGGTGGGTGGTCCCCTTAAAGTTTGGGTGGTCCCCTTAAAATTAAGGGGGCCGCCACCTGTTGAGAAAATTTTTATTAGATTTTTTACAAACAGTTTATTGATGATTATCATTTCTTTGTTATGCCGAAAACTTAATCAATTTGTTCCATCATTCCTAGACCTAGACGCAAGTAGTTAAATGGCTCACGTTTAAGTGGTTTAGTTAGAATATCGGCTATGTTGTCTTCCGATGAGACCTTTTCTATACAGATATTCCCTGTTTGAACATTAGCGCGAAGGAAGTGATGACGAATTTCAATGTGTTTTGTTCATGAGTGTTAAACGGGATTATTACTTAAGTCTATAGCCCCTTTGTTATCACACATTATTGGAATGTCATCTAACCTAACGCCATAGTCTACGAGAGCTTGTTTCATCCATAGGGCTTGTTGACATGCCTTTCCGGCGCTAACATATTCCGCTTTAGTTGTGGAGATGGCAAGAGCGGTTTGCTTCTTCGAAAACCAAGATGTTAGACAATATCCCATAAATGTGCAAACACCACTAGTGCTCTTGCGATCTACGTAATCTTCTGCATGATCCGAATCCACATACACTATTGTTTCTATGCTGGATCCATTAGGATACCATAATCCTAAATGCGTAGTGCCTTTAATGTATCAGAAGATACGTTTAACCGCTTCTAGGTGAGAGGTTTTATGATCCTCTTGAAAGCGTGCACAAAGGCAAACACTAAACATGATATCGGGTCTACTTGCCGTTAAGTATAATAAACTACCTATCATGCCTCTATATTTGGTATTATCTACGGACTCACCTTCTTCTTCTCTCGTGAGTTTGGTTTCCGTAGACATAGGGGTTTTTATTGGCTTTAGAGTCTTTCTAGTCCAATATTTTCTTAAGCATTTCCTTTATATGATTTTGATTGATTAAAAAATATTCAATCATTAAATTATTTTAATTTGTAATCCTAAGAAGAATATAGTTCCCCCATTTTACTCATTTCAAACGCATCATGCATGTGATCTTGGCCAAAGGTATCACACATTTTCTTGACAAGTTTGATCCGAATATATGTCATCTAACATTATTGGACAATAATGAGATTGGAGTCTTTCTTTTTAGTAAAGAGTGTGTTATCTACCATTCCTATGGAGTAATTATGTTTAATAAGAAAGGCTTTTAATCAATCATACCAAGCTTTTGGGGCTTGTTTTAGACCATAAAGAGCTTTCTTATGTTTGTACATATAATTAGGTTTTGTGAAGTCAATGAATCCCAGATGTTGTGCCACGTAAACCTCCTCAATGATAAAACTGTTCAAGGAATGCCATCTTCAATCCCATTTGTATAACTTAAAGTCATGCGCTATGCATAGCTAAAAGTATTCTTATGGACTCTAGTCTAGCTACGGGTGCATATGTTTTGTCGTAATCAATTCCTTCTTGTTGATTATATCCTAGGGCGACTAACCTAGCTTTGTTTCTAGTTATGACGCCATTTTCATCAAGTTTATTTCTATATACCCATTTTGTTCCTATAATGGTTTCATTATCATGGATTTGGACTAGTTCCCTAACCATTTGTTTTGAATTGGTTTAGTTCCTCTTGCATGGCCATTACCCAATTTTCATCTTTTAATGCCTCATTTATATTTTTAGGTTCTATTGTCGAAATAAAGCAAAAGAAATTGCTTTTGTCTTGAGCTTGCGACCTAAGAGTTCTTTGATTTAGATTACCAATAACGTTTTCTAGGGGATGAGTTTTAGATTCTTTAATATTTACAATTTGATTATTTTCTAATGAAATGTCTTCAAGATTATTGCCTATGGGTTTTGTTTTACTAACCTCAATAGCTTCTTCTTCGACTAGCTCATCATCTTCTAATGGTGATGTTTTAGGCGGGGGAGGAGTTTCATCGAAAGTTACATTCAACGACTCTTCAACTTTCATTGTTTGTTTGTTAAGTATTATGTAGGTTTTACTATTTTGTGAATATCCTAGGAAAACACCTTCGTATGACTTAGGGTCGAACTTGGTAAGGTAATTCCTTTGTATTAAGAACAAAGCATTTACTTCCGAATACTCTAAAATAGATAAGGTTTGGTTTCCTACCTCTTAACGACTCGTATGGAGTTTTTTCTAAATTACGTCTAATGGAAACTCTATTAATTATATGGTTGATGTATCGGACCACATTACACCAAATTTTTGAGGATGTGGCTTGTTCGTTTAACATGGTTTCTACTCATTCTTGTAGGAGTGCGATTTTTCTTTCACGACCCCCTTTCGATTGTGGTGAGTACGAGCGGAGCGGAAAAATTGTGAGATATCCCAATTTACATCACATAGTTTCGAATTATACATCATTATCCAATTCACGTCCTATGATCCGTTCTAATTGATACAATGGAACATCCTAATTTGTTTTGGATCATTTTGCTAAATACTTTGAATTTTTTGAAGGCCTCGGTTTATTTGCTAAAAATCTAGTCCATGTGAATCGAGAATAGTCATCTACGATTACTAAGGTATAACAAATTTCTCCATAGCTTCGTATGACGGAAGGGCCAAACAAATCCATGTAAAGTAGTTCTAGGCATCTAGTTGTTGAAACTATATTTTTATCCTTGTGACTTGTATGAGCTTGTTTCCAATTTTGCAAGCATCACAAAAATGTCGGTCGTATTTTAGTTTGGGTAGGTTTCTAACTAATTCTTTAGATGCTAATGATTGAATTAATTACATATTAGCGTGACCTAATCTCCTATGCCATAGTGTGGAGTTTTTGTACAATGTTGCAAGGCATATTTTTTCTTTCCGGTTTTAGTTTCCTAGTTTTCATTAATATATTCCTCCTTTCCTAATTCCTTTTCTATCAACTTTTTCGTCTTTGATTATTTTGCTATCGTGTTCGGTAAATATTACTTTTCATTTGTTATCACATATTTTACCTACACTAAGCAAGTTATATGTTAAGTTATCTACGTGCTCAACATTTTCAATTATTAGGGAGTCTTGAGAAATTATACCTTTGCCTATGATTTTACCGCGCAAGTTGCTCCCAAAGATTACATTTCCTCCGTTGTATGCTTTGTTTAAAGAGAGAACAACTTTACGGATTATGGTCATGTTGTTTTGAGCATCCACTATATTTAAATCCACTTCATTCGAGTTCAAGTTTACTCTTAAGCATATTTCATCGGGCGCTTGAGCTACAAGGCAAGTTTCATCTTTGGTCTTTCCTACTTCATCTTCTCCATTGTTGCTCCATGCTCCTCAAATTAAATGCTCTTTGATTGTTGTTCTTTGGCGGCTTTGAACATTCTCCAATGAGGTGATTTGGATCACCACATCTAAAACATTTTCTTTCATTTTTACCATAACCATCATTTCTACATCTTTGGAATGTTTTTGTATGGCCTCTTGGTTGTCTTACAAATCTTCCTCGTCTCTTGAAGAATTTCTTGAATTCTTTTATGGCCATAGCATACTCTTCGTCTTCACTATCGAAGCTTGAGCTATCTTCATCACTTACTTCCTTTTTCACCTTTAATGCAAGGAATCTACTTTGTTCTTTCTTGCCTTTGACCGTTTCGAAGTCTTTCTTTATTACCTCTTCATAGACTTTCAAGTTTCCAATAAGTTCGTCAAGAGGTAAGGTTGTTAGATTCTTTGATTCTTCACTCGCTGTGACTTTCTGCTGCGATTTAAGATGTAATGCCCTATGGAAATTTCCCTAAATAATTCTTGCTATGAAAACCTTCATTCAAGTGTTTTAGACTAGTAATAATAGTGTTAAATTTAGCAAAGGCATTATCTATTGATTCCTCTTCCAGAATCGTAAATTGTTCATATGGTTTGAACAAGAAGATCTATTTTGTTCGCTTTTGACTTGATTATTACCTTGATCGTGTGATGCAAAGTTCCAAAATTTCTTTTGAGGTTTGACACATAAAAATTCTCTTTCGTATTCTTTACGTGCAAAAGAATTATAAAATTACCATTTTAGCTTCATTATTTTTTGCTAGTTTCTTTTTAAGGATCATCATTTTGTTTATGAAAAATGTACAACTTCATCCTTTTTTTAGTTTGGGATTACTTTGAATAGGAGAAAATCACCAATCGGTAATTAACATGCAAAGATCTAGATCTTTGACTTCACGTAAGTTTCAAATCTATTTTTCCAATAAATAAATCCATCACTTTCAAATAATGGTGGTCTTTGCATAGATTGCCCTTCTAAATATTTTTCCGATTCCATAGATCGATTCAAGTTTTAAAATACAATTTATTTTAAAAATCTTGTTTAGCGTGGCTCTTGATACCAATTGTGGAAACCTAGAAGAGCGGGGTTGAATAGTTGCCGCTTTTTTAATTAAGGTTTTGAGTGTTTGGTAAAAAAAGTTCTAGACTTTGAATTATGTGAACTCAACCTTGTCACAATATGATATCAATATATTTATCTTAACAATTGATATGATAGCATGAGGATTTAATGTAAACAAGAGATAAGAATAAGAATAATTCAAACCATCAACGCGAGATTTTTATAGTGGTTCGGT
This sequence comes from Tanacetum coccineum, assembly GCA_026074375.1. Lineage (NCBI taxonomy): Eukaryota > Viridiplantae > Streptophyta > Magnoliopsida > Asterales > Asteraceae > Tanacetum > Tanacetum coccineum. The sequence continues at coordinate 28,105 of BQNB010036696.1, read as the reverse complement.
AACGAAGCACCTCTTCGCCCTACTCCACTCCCCGAGCACCTAACTTGAAAGTTTTCTTCACTATGTCAACATTGCTTACACTGATTTATGACACAAAGCTAAATGTCGAGTTCTAATCTTAGCTAGAACCAATCTATCACAACACAACTTCACGACTTCACAACTTCACAACTTCTTCACAACTTCAAGACTTCCTCACAACTTCACAACTTCACTTCACCACACTACTTATGCCACAACTAACTAACACTACTTGGTAAGATCACCACGATCTATCTATACTTACAAAGATCGCCAAGATCTAGCTACTACACATAAATACAAGATATACAAAAGATTTACAAGTTATGATATGGATGCAATAAGATTGCAACAACACACAAATGTGATACTTCTTCACTTGAGGATGGAAGTATTCTTCTTTTGCACTTGAGGAATTGAGCTTGGATCACTTGGAAACAAAGCTTTATGATTAAATGATCAAAGGAATTTGATGAGATGTGTGGGCTGTTTTAGAACAGAAAGAATGAGTGCAAAAGGTGAGAAAATTGTGGGGAAAAGTCCAGTATTTATAGGACAAACTGGGGGAGCGTCTACCTAGGGGCGGTCCCCTTAAATAGGTGGGCGGTCCCCTTAATTTTAAGGGGGCCGGCCGTGTATTTAAGGGGGCCGCCCAAGACTAGGGCTTCCCCAGTTTGTCTTTTGTGTAGGGGGAATTTTCTGGAACTTTTCTAGCCGTTTTAGGTCCGAAAATTTGAATTTCAAAATATTTATTTTGAATAAAACATTTCTTTTAATTGTAGAAAATGTTTTGTAATGTTTATAAAATGTTTACAACATTTTATAAAAGTGTGAGGTTGAATAAAAAATTTCATTTGATCATAAATGCATTAAGCATTTATTTATTCATACCTTTAGTGATTGTAATTTGGTTGAAATGATGAATTTTACTTCTATTACTTGTTTACGTTTAATTTTACGTTGAACGTTTTTATATTTTATGATTATCAAAACGTAAAGATGTGAAAAAATATTAGTAATGTTTTTAGGCATTATATTTTTATCAACAAATTATATAACAACGTGATATTTCAAGAACAATATGTAAACAAGAAAAGAAAACACTATTAGAAATCGAGAAAAGACTCGGTCACTACCAATACATTATAGAATAGCTCGTAGCGTAATATTTGGAAACTTACCAAGCTAATCGGGTCAACATAAGAGTCCCTTATGTGTGACCGGCATAGGCTAGGTATAAATACCCCTCTTCACACCTTGGAGAGGGTTGGTTGTTCATTTGGTTCTTTCACATAATACATTTTCCCTTCCTTTCTCTCTCTAAGTGCTACAACCCACTTTCTCTATCTAAACTTTCTTTCTTGCACATTTGTTAAGTGATTTGATACATCTACAATTGGTATCAGTCGCCATTGGGTGATATCGTGAGCTTGTGTGCGTTTATATCTTGTTTAGATCGTGTTTTTTAGTTGTCTTTTGGTTTCGTGTCCTCAAAATCAAAGCCTGGATTTTTGTGTTTAAAAGTGTTAAAGTTTATGTTTTTAAGCAAGATCTTGGTTTAAGATAACTACTTGTGCAAGAAAAAATAAGGTAAAACGTCAAAAGGGTGTGTTTTTGGTGATATTTGTGGAAAAAATCACGTCTTTATTTTGAAGCTAGCGAAATATGTATGAATCTAGCGAAATATGTATGCAGGCGAAACATGTAGGCGAAATATGTTTGTAGGCGATTTATGACAGGTTGACTTCAAGCGATTTATGACATTTCTAGGAAATGAAACTCTGCTTAATTTTTATTAATTCAAGCGAAATATGTACTTGTGCAAAACGAAACTCTGTCCAATTTACATAAACCAAGCGAAACATTACATTGCTATATTTCAAGCGAAACATTAGAATTGTCATATTCCAAGCGAAACATTACATTCATCACAAAAAGATTTTATTTTCTACGGTTTGTCTTAATTTGTAAAATCTCGTGAAATAATTAGATTTCTCAATTTTAGTGAAGATTTGTAAAATCCCGTGAAATATCAATCTTAATCACCAACAACAACAACCCTTAACACAATCCTCCTTTATCACTGCTTGATCAACATTTAATCATTTCATTTTTCAATTGAAGCAAAATGACTACTTTAGCAGAACAAATAATTGTTGCTGGAGCTGAAAACCGTCCTCTAATGCTTGAAAAATCAATGTACGATTCATGGGCAAGTCGTATACGTTTATTCATCAAAGGGAAGAAAGATGGTAGGATGATGCTTGATTCAATCGACAATGGTCCACTGGTCTACCCAACTGTTGAAGAAAATGGGCAGACTCGACCTAAGAAATACTCTGAACTCACTGAAGCACAACAACTTCAAGATAAATGTGATGTTCAAGAACAAATATCATTCTTCACGGTCATCCCCCCGATGTGTATGCTCTTGTAAATCATCAAGAGGCAGCTAAGGATATTTAGGATAGAGTCAGACTACTAATGAAAGGCACTAAATTATCATACAAAGAACGTGAATGCAGATTATACAACTTGTTTGATAAGTTTGCTTATGTTAAGGGTGAAACATTGTATGAGTATTACTAGAGATTCTCTCAGCTGATCAATGACATGCATACTATTAGGTTGACAATGCAGCAAGTTCAAGTCAATACCAAGTTTCTAAATGCTCTTCCACGGGAATGGAGCAAGTTTGTCACTGATGTGAAGTTAGAAAAGAGTTTGTATACCACTAACTACGCTCAGTTGTATGCTTACCTTAGTCAACATGAGTGACATGCTAATGAAGTATGTATCACACGTGAAAGATATCTGGATCTTCTTGCATTGGTAGCCAACTCTCAAACTCTATACAATCCCTCTTAGTCTCCACAGCATTCAGGTTCTTTAATGTATCTACCTCCTCAACAATTCACACCAGTTTATGCAATACCTTTTCATCATCAACACCATCACACTCCAGTCAATCCATAACAACAAAAAGTTTCCATACAACCATTCATGTCTCTGCCAGTGATACTTTAATCTCAAGCTGAATTTCCTCAATTGGATTCTGGTCTCGCTATTCCTACATATCAGCAAGGAGAAGATCCGATTGAATGCATCAATAAATCAATGGCATTCCTATCTATTATGACATCAAGGTTTCCACCTTTAAACAATCAACTCAGAACGTATTCCAATATTAGAAATTAGGCAACCATTCAAGATGGAAGAGTCATCGTTCAACAAGTTCAAAGAAGACAAACTCAGAGTTTTGCTGGCACTGGAACTGAGGAATTGCTACAACCTCAAAGGGAAACTATGCAGTTGGTCAAGAAAACATACGCCATTTTGCGCCTTAGTGCGCCATGAGCCTTTCAAAGACTGTTACAATCGTGAAAGAATCTAGACCTCTTGCATTGGTAGCCAACCCCTCAAAACACTATACAAATCCTTCTCATGTCTGCGACAACATTAGGTTCTTCATTGTATCTACCCCCTCAACAATTCACACCAGTTTATCAGCATTCTATTCATCATCACACCATCAATCTCCCAGTCAATCCCAACTACAACACTTTCCTCCACAACCATTCATATCTCCGCCAGTGACACAACAATCTTAAGCTGAATTTCCTCAATTGGACTCTGGTCTCGCTGTTCCTACATTTCAGCAAGGAGAGGATCTGATTGACTGCATCAACAAAGCAATGGCATTCCTATCTGCTGTGGCATCAAGGTTTCCACCATTAAACAATCAACTCAAAACATCTTCCAATCCTAGAAATCAAGCAACCATTCAAGATGGAACAGTCACAGTTCAACAAGTTTAAGGAAGACAAACTCAAAGTTTTGTTGGCGTTGGAAATAGAAGAATTGCTACAACCTCAAGGGGAAACTATGCAATTGGTCAAGTAAAGGTTGTGATGTGTTATAACTGTCTAAAGGAAGGGCATATAGCAAAATAGTGCACTCAGCCAAAGAGGCCAAGAAGTTCTGCATGGTTTAAGGAGAAGTTGATGTTAGCCGAAGCACAAGAAGCTGGTCAGATATTAGATGAAGAGCAACTTGCATTCATAGTAGACTTTGGAATAGCAGAAGTTCAAGTTGCTCAACATACAATCCCTCAGAATTCAGCCTTCCAGACTGAAGACTTGGATGCCTATGACTCGGATTATGATGATATATCCTCGGCTAAAGTAGTTCTGATGGCAAATCTTTCAAGTTTTGATTTTGATGTCCTTTCTAATGTATCATACTCTGATACTTATCTAAATGATATGATTAATCGGGATGTGCAAGAGATGCCGTATTCTGAACAAACACATATTATGGATTTTCTAGATAATGAGATAACCAGTGATAGCAATATCATTCCTTACTCTCAATATCTGCAAGAATCACAAGATATGGGTATTCAGGATACTAATTCTTCTGCACCAAATGATTTATTGGTTCTATCTTTGGTTGAACAAATAACTGATCATGTAGCTAATTTAGATAAGGAAAATCAGACAAATAAAATGGTAAATGAATCCTTAAGCCGCATGAACGTGAAGGATAACAAAGAACAGGGCCGCCATTTTTTAACAAAGACAAAATGTAGATTTGAACAAACATGAACAATTAATAGATTCTCAAATGGATGACTTAATTCGGAATAGAAATGCAAAGTTAGCGGCTTTTCAGCAGGAGATCGATACACTTAAAGAAACTCTTTCTAATCAGGTCAAAGAAAAAGAATCTTTATCAACAACATTAATTGTTTTCAAAATAGATTCTAAAGAAAAAAAATCTAAATACATTGACAAGGAAATTGTTTTGGAAAACTAAAATAAAAAACTAGAAAAATATTATTTGTAAGTTGTATCGATCTACGCAAGCAATGCATATGCTAACGAAACCATAAGTTTTTTTACGATAATACTCACAAACAAGCTCTTGGTTATCAAAATCCGTTCCATCTTAAAAAAGCTTAGCAGATTAAACCAACATTATATGATGGTAGTGTTATTGCTAAGGAACATGATGTGATTTCTGTGATTGAAAGAGACATTGATTTTGGAAGAAGAGTGTCGATCAAAGATGCTTGATAAATATAATGATCCAATTTCAATAAAACAAAAAATTAATATTTCTCCAATTGGTTATTCAAAGTTGAATAAAATAAAAGAAGATTTTGGTAAACGTTTTGTTACTAAAAAAGTTGTCTGCAGAACAAGCTTTCTGGTTAAAACATTCGAAGTATAATCCTGAAACATCTGTTAAGTCACATACACCTGTTAGAATTGAAGCTTCTAGTGAACTTCCTAAGGTCAGTTTGGTAAATGAAAGTCTTAAAAAGCTAAAATATCAACTCGCCAGTTTTGATAAGGTCGTGAAAAAGAGAACCACATCTGATGCTATAACGGCAGGTGCGTGGGGTTTTGAACATACAAAAGCTTGTTTTGTAACTGAAATAATTCCATTTTTAAAAGTTTTAAAAGATACATTTAATGCGTTTGATAAAACTCTTTTAGATGAAATTACTAAAGTTTAAACTGTTTTTTAACCAAATGGAAGCGGCTGTTGATCAGTGTTCTGTAAACAAAAACGCTTTTAAAATTCAAATCAAACAACTTAGTATTGATGATGATCAACTCTTGAACCAAATCATGTCTCAAGAAATTATGCATATTGCTGTGAATTCTGTGGATATTCTTAATGTGAAAAAGTCATGTGTGAATGCATGCAATAAGTGTCTGGAAAAACTTGATACTGAGCTTCTCAAAAAGAATAATTGATTGAAAAAGATGTTTACGATACACTTTTGAAAGTTATTCAACACTAAAAAAGCATTGGCATGTAATCACCCCCCAAAATTGGGTCGAAACGGAATAAGGATATCCGGGGCGTACCACTCATAGATCTATAAGCCAATATATAAAACGACAAAAATTGTGTTTTAAAATGATACATTGGAGTTTGATTAAAGGAGCTTATTGACACAAAGCATATAGCTTTACTTTTGTTCCATGTTAATATTACAAAGATTGAGCACTACATTTCCCCACAACGTATTCGTCCAAATCTTAACGTGATAACCAAAGGTTTCACCAATGTATCCCTGGCACCTCGTGCCTATTGACCACCTAAAAACATTGCTTAAAACGTCAACAAATTTGTTGGTGAATTCATAGGTTAGAAAAATTATATTATGCAGGACCGCAAGACTTTTCCCGTGATAATGCAACAGATGCAGACATCACAAAAATCCGATTACATTTACCTAAGCTCATGACACTGAAGCTCGACAATTTTATTAGCAATAATATAAATTGCTAATCTGCCCTATTAGATGTCTAACCCGAAACATCCCCAATTCGACATGCTATAACATTCGTTCTCGTTGTTAGCTAAACACCCGAACGGGGAGGTCATTTCCCAAATAGATCTATTAATAACATTCGCGCTTACTGAGACCAATCCAATTGGTTATACCATAATTGACAGTTCATGATAATGGGCTCAACTTGGGTTATCGCTACTTAGGCAAACACGTAATCAATATAAAATATCCACTTGCGTCCAATTTATAAAGGACAAAGCAAATGGTTTCCACCCCAAAGTTATAAATCATTGAAATCGTAAAAATGTGGGGCTATGAACTCACCTTAAGTGAGTGATCTGATAATATATAACAAATGTGGGAATGCTTTACGATTATTCCCGAATGCAACCTAATTCAATATGAGCCCCCCCCCCCCATATAAGACCGCAGAGTACTTTAATTAATAACATTATATCTAATCCTATAGTAGTTACATCGGCTATCATAATTTAAGAGGTCATGACATGACGTACGAGGAGCTAGGACACTTTAAATCGTAAATCCAACAGCTCGTCAATATGACATCCGAAGAGGCCTCATTATGAAATTCTCTAGTAATATAGAACTTGATAACTAATACCACATATAGGTCTATTATAGCTCAATCAACCATCTAATTGCTTGAAAAAAATTGGTTGATTATGTTAAAAACGTTTATGAATTATCGATTTAGCAGTAAATATAACATCAACTTTTTTGCGTTTTTAAAGCCCTAATTTGAACGTTTCTTATCCCACGAGCTTTCGTACAAAGAGACGAGCTGATTCAAAATATAAATATATAAAATTTTCAACTTTCTGTTTGTGAAAGTAATTTTTACTATTCACAACAGCAATAAACCCGTTTTTTAACGTTTTAATTAGTGTAAACTCGTAGAATTGTCGTATTGTTAATTCGTTTATAGTTCCGTTTTTTCAAGCGATTCTTTCGAGTACGATCTCGTATTTAAAAAGTTTTATAATCATATATTTGATGTTTAAAAATTTAAACTTTCTGAATGGAAATAGAAAATTTACCATAAAAATAGTTTTAAAAAGCCCGGGATTAACGTAAATCGTATTTAACCCTAATCCAACTAGAAACCCTAATCTTCCTTTTTCTTGCTTCAATACTTGTAAAGGTTTAATCAAACCTTTAAAACATTTGGAGGTATCTTAGATATGATGCATGAAGGTGTGTGAATGTTGGAAATTAAGTTGTATAAATTATTTAAGAGGGGGTTTGTTTGCCGTGGCCTAAAAGGGAAAGAAAAGGGAGAACAATATTGATTTTTAGTTAAGTGTTTTGCATGTGTGTTTTTCCTAACAAGTGGTAAGTGTATATATGATATAAGGCTAGTAAAAGATATGTTTACTTGGTCAAGGGACACCATGAGGGTCTTAGGGAAGTCATTGGTCTTTGTCTTTGGTCAAAGAAACAAGTAAATGTTAGGATTAATGGTGTAGTGTAGTACAAGACCAAGTTGGTGATTTTTGATGCACTTTTCTTGGTATATCACTAGAATTTCGGCCATAGCATGATATATATGATAATATTATGTAACTTTTATGTATTGGGTATAAAAGTGGGTATTTTTTGAAGCGTAAAAAAGTTTTGGTGGTTCCGGGAATGCCTAAACTCAATTTATCGCGAAACGTATACGCTTTACGTATCCTATAAAAAAATGAACAAAGACCATAATTATTCTCAAAATAATTATTTAATACTTGATTGATGTAAACGTTTAATTGTTTGATGCCCGTTTACATTGAATGATCGTTTTTAGCTTACGCGATTTAACTTAACGATTACGATTTAAAAGCAAACGCGTACAATACTAAAAATACATAGTGGATTTATTGACGACGTCAATGACCCTAAAACACGGGGTGTTATAGTCTCCCCCCGTTAAGTGAGCCTTGTCCTCAAGGCTTAAGACGCGGCACTTGACGATGGTGCGGTCTTTGTGAAGAGGTGTGGATATTTCTTCCTGAATTGATCTTCGCGTTCCCATGTGAACTCAGGACCTCTCCTGGAGTTCCATCGAACCTTGACTAGTGGAATGCGGCTTCGCTTCAACCGTTTAACTTCACGGTCCATGATTTCTACCGGCTCCTCGACAAATTAAAGCTTGTCATCAAAATGTAGTCCATCCAACGGAACGGCTAATGGTTCGTCGGCATGGCACTTTTTCAAGTTGGATACATGGAACGTATTGTGTACCCTGCTCAGCTCTTGCGGAAGCTCAAGCTTGTATGCAACGGATCCAACCTTTTCCAACACCTTGAATGGTCCAACGTACCTAGGGTTCAACTTCCCCCGTTTGCCAAAACGTACGACCCCTTTCCAAGGCTTAATAATTTTGTATTATTTAGATTAGTGTTTTGGTTATTCGAACGTGCAAAATCCGTAAGAGTGATTAGGCATTAATCTAGTAATTAATATCTTGATAGAAAATTATTTTCAAAATAAACCAACGTTGTGAGAAAATAGTTATTTAGACGGGTGTTGATTCATCGATAAGAAACTTACTTACACACTTAAGGATCCGAACACCTCACTTGACAAGCATATCCGTTTTATATATATCTTAGATTTATTTGCTTTGCTTATTATTATTTAGTATTAATTTAGTATTAATTTAGTTTATTATTTTAATTAGTATAAAAAACAAAATCAAACAAAAGATAATCAAGTATCAAACGACAAACATTGACGTGAATCTCAATTCAATTCTCGCCATGGATACGACATTCGGAAGATTAATTATTACTTTTTCTAAAGTAATTCTTACATCCGACGGGAAATACTATATATATTACTACGACATGAAAATTTAGGCATAACTTTATCCCCGACTTGGAATTCCATCGGTTTACGCTTCAGATTGGCGTAACTCTTCTGTCGGTCACGAGCGGCTTGCATCCTTTGCTTGATTTGGACGATTTTCTCAGTTGTCTCTTGAATTAGTTCTGGACTGAGGATTTGAGCTTCTCCAACTTCGGTCCAACAAACAGGTGAACGACACTTTCGACCATAAAGTGCTTCAAATGGTGTGGCCTTGATGCTAGCGTGATAGCTATTGTTATATGAGAACTCGACTAATGGCAAATGGTTAACCCAACCCTTTCCAAATTCGATTGCACAAGCACGCAGCATATCCTCGAGAGTTTGAATAGTCCTCTTGCTTTGTCCATCCGTTTGTGGATGATACGCAGTACTCTTATCCAAGTTAGTACCTAAAGCATTATGAAGTGACTTCCATAAATTTGATGCGAACCTTGGGTCGCAATCACAAATGATTGAGACAGGTATTCCATGTCTCGTGACAACCTCCTTTAGGTACATTCTTGCAAGTTTATCCAAAGGATCAGTCTCTCTCATCGGCACGAAGATTGCAGACTTAGTGAGTCGGTCAACGATTACCCAAATAGTGTCATAGCCTTGCGACGACTTCGGAAGCTTCGTGACAAAATCCATAGTGATGTTGTCCCACTTCCATTCAGGTATCTTAGGTTGTACCAACAATCCTGATGGTCTTTGATGTTCGGCCTTGACCTTAGCACAGGTCAAACACTTGCTAACATAGGTGGCGATGTCGGCTTTCATATTGGGCCACCAATATAGCTTCTTCATATCTTGGTACATCTTGTCAGAACCCGGATGAATAGAGTATTTTGACTTGTGGGACTCGTGCATAATCACAGTCCTCAAGTCGCCATAACATGGTAACCAACTCCTGCCATTGAAGCATAGAGTTCCATCCGCACGCGGTTCCAACTTTTCCTTTCTAACTTTCTCCGGATCCTTAGCATTTTCAAGCAACATGCCTCCAACATCTTCGTTCTTGATGTTCTCTGGTTTTCGTGCTTCAGTCTGAGCATTCAAGATTTGTTTGGGAAGATCCAAGCCAATAGTCATGACTAAGGCTCGAACTCTTAATGGTTGATCTCTCTCCTTCCTGCTTAGAGCATCAGCAACAACGTTTGCCTTTCCCGGGTGATAACGAATCTCACAATCGTAATCACTGAGCAACTCCAACCAACGACGTTGCCTCATGTTCAACTCTTTCTGATTAAGAATGTGTTGTAGACTCTTATGATCAGTGAACACCGTGCACTTGGTTCCATACAGGTAGTGCCTCCAAATCTTGAGAGCGAACACTACTGCTCCAAGTTCCAAATCATGAGTCGTATAGTTCTTCTCATGAATCTTCAGTTGGCGTGATGCATAAGCAATCACCTTTTCTCTTTGCATTAACACAGCGCCCAAACCCTTCTTTGAAGCATCGCAGTATGCGATAAAATCTTCGCTTCCTTCAGGTAAGGCCAGGATTGGTGCACTGCACAACTTCTGCTTCAACAGTTGAAAAGCTGCTTCTTGTTTATCACCCCACTCAAACTTGACCTTCTTCTGGGTGAGCTTGGTCATCGGTTTGGCGATCTTCGAAAACCCTTCAATGAATCTTCGATAATACCCAGCAAGACCTAAAAATTGACGAATCTCCGTTTGCGACTTAGGAGATGCCCAATATTTAATCATGTGACCAAGGAACTGTACTTTAGGAATCCAAAATTCACACTTGGAAAATTTTGCATACAACTCCTCTCTCTTAAGCAATTCTAAGATTAGCTTAAGGTGCTCTTCGTGTTCTTGCTTGTTCTTTGAATATATCATAATATCATCAATAAAGACAATCACGAATTTATCCAAATATGGTTTGCACACCCGATTCATAAGGTCCATGAATACGGCAGGTGCGTTTGTCAAACCAAATGGCATAACTTGAAATTCATAATGGCCGTAACGAGTCCTGAAAGCGGTTTTCGGAATGTCTTCTTCTCGAACCCTCAGTTGGTGATAACCCGACCTTAGGTCGATCTTCGAGTAGACACTCGACCCTTGAAGCTGATCAAATAGATCGTCAATTCTTGGAAGTGGATAACGGTTCTTCACCGTTAGCTTGTTCAATTCCCGATAATCAATGCACATCCGGAATGATCCGTCTTTCTTCTTGACAAATAAGACCGGAGCTCCCCAGGGTGAGGAACTAGGTCTTATAAAGCCTTTGTCAGATAGTTCTTTTAGTTGCTCCGACAACTCTTTCATTTCAGAAGGTGCCAATCGATAAGGCGCCCGAGCTACGGGTGCAACACCAGGTATCAAATCGATTTGAAATTCCACTTGTCGAGTCAGAGGAAGACCCGGCAAGTCCTCAGGAAAGACTTCAGGAAAATCTCAAACTATTGGTACATCCTCAAGTCGCTTCTTCTCCGACTTGTCTTCAACCTCCTTTGTAGTAACATGTGCCAAAAAGACTGGACATCCTTTTAGCATGTATTCTTGTGTTTTGGAGTACGAGATAATGTGCAGACGAGCCTCGTGTCCCTGGTTGCTTCCGTCACCATGAACAATTAATGTTTCATTTCCCCAGGGGATACGAATGATCTTCTCGGCACACACAATGATTGCTTGGTACTTTGCCAACCAATCCATACCAATTATAGCGTCGAAACTACCAAGTTCTACAGGCATTAAATTTATGTTGAATGGGTGGTTCAGGAGATTTAATGTGCAACCCCTAAGGATAGTGTTTAACCTAATTATTCTCCCGTCAGCTAGTTCGACATCATAATAGTGATCTAAGGTAGATGGCGTGATATCCATTTGGGAACTAAATGCAGTAGACACAAAACTCCTATCGGCACCAGTATTAAATAATATAGAAGCATAACGGTTGTTGAGAAGGAACGTACCCGTAACGACGTTGGAGTCTGGGTTTGTCCCTGTATGTCCTACCGCATACACTTTGGCAGGAGCCCTGTCATTACCAACTTGATTTCCACGATTTTTGTTATTCTTCAACTTTGGACATTCCCTCTTGAAGTGTCCTTGAACTCCATACTCGAAGCAAGTAGATTTTTGGCTTGACCCTGTGCCCCTCTGATTGTTAGCATTGTTGGTATTTCCCACACTCCTATACTCACGGGAAAAATGGCCAAATTTGTTGCATTTGTGGCATTTTGAAGCACACGGACCGTCGTGGTGATAGTTGCATTTAGCACATAGGGGTTTAGATCCCCCGTATGGCTTCTTTTCACCAGTTCCTGCAGTATAAGCCATGCCAGTGTTCTGCCTCTTATTCTGTTATTGGTGGTTTTGATTGTTTCGGGAAGTGTTTTCAAACTTTCTTTTGTTCTCAGCCTGTCTTTCAGCAATGGTGCTGACTTTCTTATCCATTAGTTCAGTGGCCATTTCAACAGCCTCTTGCATGGTTTTCGGCTTTGATGCTACAATATTTCCATGGATCATGTCGGGTAATCCGCCGATGTACCTTTCAATCTTGTCAGACTCCTTAGGAAACATCCTAACACACAGCAGTGCTAGTTCCTGGAAACGTTGGTTGTACCCTATCACATCAGTACCCTTCACTTTCAAATTCCACAATTCAGCCTCGAGCTTTTTCATCTCGTTCCTTGGACAGTACTTGTCAGTCATTTTCTTTCTCAGATCGGCCCAAGTCATTGCATATGCAGCATCATGACTGACAGTCATAACATGGGAATTCCACCATGTTAGAGCACCTGCTAGAAGAGTACAAGTGGAAAACTTAACCTGATTTTCCACAGGGCAGTTGCTTATGCGGAAAACAGTCTCCATCCTTTCGAACCATTGAGTTAATTCAACAACTCCCTCAGTGCCTTTGAAATATAGAGGTTTGCACTTCATAAAGTCTTGGTAAGTGCATTCTCGAACAACGCGTTCAGTCCTTCTGCCACCCGTTCCCGAAGTGTGGCTGTCATCGCCATTCCTGTTTGCATCACGTGCTGCCAAAGCGTCTTGCGTCATGACACCTTGGTCAAATCATTGCAGCGAAGTTGGGCATTAGTGACCGATGTGGTGGTGGTTGTTGTTGGGGCTGGGGTTGTTGTGACCGGTGTTGACCTTGTGGCTCGTTTTGGTGCCATTTTCTTCAATCACAAGAAAATACAATACCCATTAGATTTCATTAAATCATAACCATGACATGACATATACATGATAAATAAAGTGAGATCACATCACACAGTGAAATATACAACTAAATTGAAATTAACAATGATATAACCAAATCGACATTCATTCATAAACAAATTCGATTACAGACGTGACATAATACAACCATTCCATATATAGATTGGAAAACATACATGAATGGTTCAGATACAAAATTATCATAACGATTAGGTTACAAAATAAACATAACAACCTAAAGCCTTACTAGCCTGGATTGAACCCGCAATACTTAGTAGGCTGTACAAAACAACTAGACATAACATAATCTAGGAACTGCTACAAGCCTCCTCTGGTAGCTCTGGCTGTGCAGGACCTCCAACGGGTCCCTGCTGTCCCTGTAGTGAGGTAACCTGTCCCTGTAGTGCTATCACCTGTCACTGTAGTGTAGTCACGTGTCCCTGTAATGACTGCATCACTGTCAATGTCTGTATAAGCTGCTGCTGTCAGGTACGATCAGCCGTCCTCAACTCTCTTATCTTTGCAGATCTCCTATGGTCTGCCTTCAGCATCTCTGAAGTCACAGCCTGTCTCCTGTGATCAGCCGCATGCAACTCTCTAATCTCTGACATCTGACCCAGTACAGTAGTGCGCAGTGATATAACCTCTCTGCGGGTAAGATCACTCGCATCCATCGATCGCCTCCAAGCCTCTCGGTACAATCTTGCCTCTGTCTCCATCAGATGACGTGTATATACATGTGTTCGTCTGTCTCTAAACAACATATTGAGCCGACCAGCCAATAGCTGTCTCTGACTCTGCTCATCGTCTAACCTCGTATAAATCTCATCCGTATCTTGCCTAACCTTGGTCTCAAATGCTGACATATGTCGACCCAACTCTGTGTCAGTACTAATTGGTGCCCCCTGCAAGGTCTCAACTATCTCATCCCATGAGTCGGTGATCCCATATCCAACCTCTCTCTCCGGATCACGCCTGATCTCCCTATCCATAGTAGCTACAAAGCCATAGTCTACCCTAAGACCTCCAGCCGGTCTAGCAGCAGAAGCAGATGAGCTCTCTCCTACCTCGTATCTAGGACCAAGAGCGATACCTAACCTCTTCCAAGGTGGTAAGGTAACCTTGGGTCTGTCCTCCCTACGACTAGCAGAGGGTAGTAGCAATGGTGATGATGAAGTAGGAACTGATATAGGCAAGGGTGGTAGTATCCCTGATGATGGTGCATCTGATCTGGTAGGGGAGAGTATAAAGAGTGGTGGTAATGGTAGAGAATGGGAAGTAGATGCGGCCTCAACTCTCATCTGGATCATAGCAGCTCGATAGCCCAATGAATGAATGGGGCTAGAAGTTGGTGCTGGAGATAACACAGGTAGGGGTGGTGATAGTGGCAGTGATGAAAAAGGTATCTGGGGAAGTGGTGAAGACCATGGGGAGAGCGGTGATGATGGTGGAGTAGATATAGCGAGAAGTATGGCAACCTCTACATTAGACCATACTGGTGTAGGTACTGGAGCCGGAATAGAGATCCTAGCTGTCACACGATATGCAGGGTGTAGTGGTGGTGTGGCCGCAGACTCATCAGTCTCGAACGGCTCTGTCTCCTCCGTAGATGGGGCCTTATCCGTAGCTGGTAAAGCAACAACTACAGAGTCGGCAGGAGTTGGGTGCTCCTCCTCCTCCTCTTGATCATCGGCCTCGATGTCCATATCATCATCCTCATCATCCTCTGATGACCCCTCCTCGTCATCGCCGTCATCTCCTCCATCGGCAGGATAATCGACTGGATCCTCCTCGGGGTCCTCATCGTCATCCTCCTCCGGGTCCGCCTCAGGATCGGACTCCGGGACATAGTCAGGTGACTGAGCAGTGGGTGAGGCATCCTTAGCATATGGCTGATCCTCAACAACAATCTCATCATTAACATGCTCTGGGCCAGGAACATAATCTGGAGAGGGTGGGACCTGAAGAGCGGCCTCCACGTATGGGTCCTCTGGCATACCAGACAGCTCAAGGTACTCGTGATCATCGACTCTCGGTGATCCTATTTCTGATAAACCCTCAAATGGACTGGAAACCTCCGTGTATGTAACCCCCGATTCATCCGAATCTGACATGACTGAATCTGAAAATTCAAAATAGCTTATATTAGTATTTAATATAAGACTCTTATAGTAATATATACATTTATATCATAACATGTATATCAATTATGAATGCATCTAGTCCAACCAACTAACGCAACAAGTAGTGTATGCATGAATGTATGCACATATGTATGTCCCGTGTAAAACCCCTTTGTATGAATTCGATGTTTGAAAACGGTTATAGTCCAACAAAAACATTTGACCTGGTTCTCTATAACCTTGGCTCTTGATACCAATCTGTAACACCCCCAAAATGGCTCGCAACGAAATATGAGTCAGTGGCGTGTTACTTCTCAGATCAATAACACAAGATATATATAGAACGACCAAAAAGTCGTTTTAAAACTGATATATTGGATTAAACAAATATTTGATACAAATAGCCCGAAGCTTTAACTTGTTCCTTGTTATTATTACAAAGATATTGGTTCTCAACACATGATTTCCCAAGTGTATTCATAGGTTTGATAAATCGTATATTGTAGGTTTGATAAATCGTATATTGTAGGACCACAAGATTTCCCAAGTGTATGATAATGCAACAGATGCAAACATCATATAAATGTAATTACGTTGCCCTAAGCTCATGACACTGAAGCTCGACATAAATGAATACCATATAAATGGCCTACATTGCCCGTGATGATGTTCTAACCCGCAACATCCTATGTTCGACATGGTATACGTTCGTTTGCCCAGTGATAGCTAATCACCCGAACGGGGATGTCAATCCCAATAGATCTATTCATAACATTCGCGCTCACAATCCAGTAACTGACAGTTCATGATAATGGGCTCAACTAGGGTTATCGCTACTTAGGCAACACGTAATCATAATGTAAAACTTATCCACTTGTGTCCAATTATAAAACAGTGCATGTTTCTCACCCCAAAAACTTATAAAACAAATCATGTAAAACGTGGGGCTATGAACTCACCTTGAGTGAGCCTTGTGTCCAATTGTAAAACATTGCATGTTTCTCACCCCAAAAACTTGTAAAACAAATCATGTAAAACGTGGGGCTATGAACTCACCTTGAGTGAGCGTATGTCAAGTATATCACAGATAATGCGTCACGTAAATCGTCAGATGCAACCTATTTAATTTAAGGCCGTATAAGTACTAAGCATGATGATTAACATCTACCATATATAAGTCTACATAGCTACATCACCATCTAATTGTTTTGGTAAAATTGTGTTTAATAAGTAAAAACGTTTATAATTACCGTTTTAGTAAAACTGGCATAACTTTCGCGTTTTAAGCCCGATTTTGACGTTTCTTATGCCCACGCTTTCGTATTAGGACGAGTTATCATAATTTGGACCTACTGGTGAACAGTAACTTTTACTGTTCACACCAGACCCTAAATGTATTTATATAGTTTTTGTTATCGTAAAACCCGTAAATGTCGTATTTTCTTCGTTATAGCTCCGTTTTTAACGATTCTTTCTAGAACGTTCTCGTAGTTGAAAGTTATATTGATTTATGAGGTTTAAAAAATTAAAACTTTCTGTCATGAATAGTAACTTTTATAAAAATAGTTTTATAAAAGTATTTATTGTCGTAAATTCGCGTAATTCGTAACTTCTTCGTTTTAATTCTAAAAAAATATGATCTTATCATGTGTAATCCTAGTAAATGATGTATCATCCTGTTAAAGACATTAAAGCTAATTCTGTTTTTGTATAATTTTTATAAAAGTTATTTTATAAACCCGTTTAATTAACGTAAATCGTATTTTTATCGTATCTTTTTCGTTATTAATCCGTTTTTCGCGTTCTTTACATATTTGTGAATCGTCATTAAGTTTACTTCTTTATAGGTACCATAATAGGTTGTCATAGGACATGAACCAAAACAGCCCCTAAATGTATAACTTTGTTTTTATAACTTACTTTCTATACTTTTCAACTTAATAATTACCACAAGCCTTTAATAACTACATATGTCATATGTATTACATATATTAAAGTCCATTAGTTCATATCTTGTCCAAATATCCAAGTTAACAAGTCCCATCAAGTATACTTTTAATCACAACTTTCGTTAAGTCAAAACCTTAAAACCCTAAAATTTTGTTGATACATATACATGTTTACACTTAACCAACATGTTACAACACTTATAACCCCATTATATCATAATATTACCAACCTAATATCATATGAAAAAGTGTACAAATCTATGATTACATGTAAAAATTCACTTCACATGATTTAAAAGCATCCTAATGGTGATTTTTTGCTATGTAAATATCATATATACATATAATCATGAAAATGAAAAGTTAAGGGTTCTTAGATAACCTTATGATGATGTATGATGATGAAAAATATGATCTAAACCTTTGTCTAGATATAAAACCAAAACTTGCACCCTTTAAAACCCTAGATTTCCAAAGAAAAACCCTAGCTTCCTTTCTTGTTTCAACCCTTTTAAAGTTTTAATCAAACCTTGAAACACCTTGAGTATCTTAGATATGATGCATGAAGGTGTGTAAATGTTGGAAAATAAGTTGTATAAATTATTTAAGAGAGGGTTTGTTTGCCGTGGCCTAAAAGGGAAAGAAAAGGGAGAACAATATTGATTTTTGGTTAAGTGTTTTGCATGTGTGTTTTTCCTAACAAGTGGAAAGTGTATATATGATATAAGGCTAGTAAAAGATATGTTTACTTGGTCAAGGGACACAATGAGGGTCTTAGGGAAGTCATTGGTCTTTGTCTTTGGTCAAAGAAACAAGTAAAGGTTAGGATTAATGGTGTACTGTAGTACAAGACCAAGTTGGTGATTTTTGATGCACTTTTCTTGGTATATCACTAGAATTTCGGTCATAGCATGATATATATGATAATATTATGTAACTTTTATGTATTGGGTATAAAAGTAGGTATTTGTTGAAGCGTAGAAAAGTTTTTGTGGTTCCAGGAATGCCTAAACTCAATTTATTGCGAAACGTATACGCTTTACATATTCGATAAAAAAAATAAAATGAAGAAAGACCATAATTATTCTCAAAATAATTATTTAATACTTGATTGATGTAAACATTTAATTGTTTGATGCCTGTTTAGATTGAATGCTCGTTTTTAGCTTACGCGATTTAACTTAATGATTACGATTTAAAAGCAAATGCGTACAATACTAAAAATACATAGTGGATTTATTTACGACGTCAATGACCCTAAAACAAGGGGTGTTATAATATTCTTTGTCGTTCTTGGTGATTTGATCTTAATTCTTCAAAGGATATGGTGTTT
The DNA here is from genome assembly GCA_026074375.1 of Tanacetum coccineum. Classification (NCBI taxonomy): domain Eukaryota; kingdom Viridiplantae; phylum Streptophyta; class Magnoliopsida; order Asterales; family Asteraceae; genus Tanacetum; species Tanacetum coccineum. Next base: position 9,331 of record BQNB010036696.1, on the reverse strand, counting down.
ATGCTTGGAGAATGGTTGGATGAGGGGATTAATACTTAGTTGTTTGTAAGTATGAGATGGATGAATGAAGGAATGGATTTTGGCTCTATTTATAGGCTGATTTCAGGGTGGAAGTGCGGCGCACAAGGTAAAATGTGCGGCGTACTTGGTAATTAAATGCAAAGGGAATTAAATGTTTATTGGAGAAGTGCGGCGCACCAAAGAATTTGTGCGACGTACTTAGGGTATTAATGCAGTAGTATTTATGTATTCTTTTATTCTTCAACGTCAGATGGGAAGCGCGGCGCACAAAATACTTTGTGCGGCGTACTTATGGAGTTAATACTAAATTTGACTAAGTCTTTTAATTCCTTTGACTTGAGAATAAGTGTGGCGCACAATTGATAAGTGCGACGCACATTTGCACTTTTAGGCTTGATTCTTTATATTTTCTTGTATATTGTGTTTCTTAACGTATAAGTATGTGATCTTTGTTGTGTTTGACCTCGGGATATCTCAAGTGAACCTGCAAGCAATTTAAGTTATTAAGTATCGAAAGTTCACAAGAAATGATAAAATATATACAAATAATGCCACCAAAAACATGTATAATTTGGGCGTTATCATGCACTTATTTGAAGTAATGGTCTAATATTGTTACATTGCTTGTTAGAGAGATGTTTAAAGCTTGGATGTGATCGGGCCATTTGATAAGTCAATTCATTACCATCATGAATGGTAATAAATCCATCGAACCGATTTGCTTCAACACACGCAACTCTACAAAATGGTTTCCCAACAATGACATCTCCTATGTCTTTATCACAGTAAGCATCCATATTTTCTATGATAACAAAACCTATAACAATTGAAAATTTTCCAACAAAGATAGGCACATTCATAAAAACTCCAATTAAAATTTTCCCTCTATACTAAATTTTCTCTTTCATTATCGAATTATAAAAACTCTTAGACATAAAATTAATTGATAAAATGGGAAAAAAAGTTAGCATTAACATGTTCATATCCTATCATGCAAGAAAATCATAAATTATAAGCGCAATTAATATGGATCTTCCTATCGTAGTTGCAAAAAATAGGATATTCATCTATTTTCTCAATTATCTCATCATCGGGCCTAATATTGACTACATCAACCTTCGGTATATCAATAATCTCTCCATCCTCAATCTCGGGATCTAATTCTTCCATCTCATGATCATTAGGCTCTAATGGTTCATTTAGATTATTTAATTCAAGAAAATCCTCAAGTTGTGGGTCTTGTGATCTATTTAAAATCAATGCTTCGCCCATTAGTCTAGCCTCTAAATCAAGTTCCATTTGCTTTCTTAATCCTAACACATAAACCTTCTTAATTATGTTACAAGTAGGATTATCACTCTTAAATACTATTTTGTCATTCCTAATTCTTAAAGCAAATTTTCTTTTGAATACATCTATTTTAACATGAGTAGTAGACAAAAATGGTCTTCTAATGAACAATGGAATCTTGATATCCTCGGACATATCTAAAACAATAAAGTCTACGAGAAAGACAAATTTATCAATTCCTACTAACACATTTGCTGCTATACCCTTAGGACGTTTCATAGTTTTATCAGCCAATTCAATGATTAATTTAGTAGGAGCTAATTTACCTAAACCTAGATTGGTAAAGTTTGAATAAGGCATAACACTAACACTAGCTCCTAAGCCAGCTAAGGCTTTATCAAAACATATATTATTAATACTACAAGGTAAAGTAAAACTCCTTGGGTCTTTTTCTTTCGGAGGTAGAGCATCTTTAAGAATTTCTGAGCGATGCACTTTCATTGTTTCTTTGATCTCCTCCTCGATCCTTGACTTTTCCCTAAGAAATATCTTTAAGCTTGTAGCAGACTCTGTTGAATTAACTTTTAGCTTCTTTAATTCCTTCAACACTTCCTTCTCATCATAACCATTTTCTTTCAAACGATCTGGAAAAGGAATACCCCCTTGACTAAACTCGATTAATGGCATCTTGTCATCCTCCTTAAGTGTTTCAGCTTCTTCAGTAGTAGTGATTAACTTGACATGATCTCTTGGGTTTGTTTCAATTGAACTAGGAAGACTTCCAGTTCCCTTTTCTTAAAGTACCTTGCTCATTTGCCCAATTTAAATCTCTAATGCTTTGATTGAAGCTCCTTGAGTTCTGATTGCAGCATCCGTTGAAGCTTGAATTTCCTTAATCAAAGAAGAGTGTTCATCATGTCTTTTTGCAGACTCAGCCATGAACTTGTTCAATAATTCTTCCATCGTTTGTCTTCTTTCTTGATATGATGTATTTCCATTATCCCTTTGGTAGAATCCTACATCAGCTACCTATACCTTCTAGCTTGTGAGAATGGTACTCCAAACTGAGTGTAGTATACCTCTTCAAGTGCCTTTCCTTCCTCCTTCAATGGACAATCCTTAGTGTAATGTGGTTTGTTGCATAATTCATAACCTACTTGAGCAACATACACTCTTTTATTTACTTTCTTAATTTCCCTGGCAAGATTATTCAGTTTAGCTTGAATGGCAGCTAATCTATCAGAAGTATTACTACTTCTACTTCTAGTAGATTTCCATCGTGCCATTTTTAAGAATAATCAGCCATTTCTTAGATGGCTTTCTTAGCATCAGCTGCACTCATTTTAGGCACACCTCCCTTAGAATCAAGAATGTGTCTAGTGGGCACATCTAGTCCTTTTTAAAACAAAATCACTTCCTACATACTGGTTATGTAATGTTGAGGACATCTCAATAAAAGTTCCTTGAATCGTTCCCAAGCCTGGTAAAGAGTTTCATCCGGCTCTTGCTGAAAATTATTGATTTCCTCCATCTTTTTAGCAGTACGAGAAGGTGGACAGTATCTGCTCAAAAAAAAATTTCCTTAAGAATTTCCCGTGTAGAAATTAAACCAGCAGGTTCATTCCTTAACCATCTACTTGCAGCTCCAGTAAGTGTGATAGGGAAAACAAGAAGCATAAGTTGATCCCGAGTCACATCTGGTATAGTAAATAAATCAACTATCTCAAGAACTGTTTCAATGTGCTCATTTGCATCCTCATTTTCTAATCCACTAAAATTATGTTCACGCAACTCTTTTAGAAATTGACCTTTTAATTCAAATTTAGCATCCTTATCAAATTTCGGTCTAGCAATGCCCAAGCCATAATCCTCTTGGGTTTTCATCATGTACTCCTCCATAGTTGGTTCCGTCATTGTTTCTGTGATTTCTTCTTCAAACTGCCTTTCATGATCAGAAAATAACTCGAATTCCGATGAGCTTGAATGATCAAAACTAGTTGTTTTGGAAAGCTTTCTTAATGAATGTAACGCTTGCTCAGGTTCGTTATAAGGTTCAACGAGCTCTTTATTTGAACTCCTGGTCATGCACCACCTAAAAAAGGGTTAAATATCAGTAGGACAAGTTCGGAAGAAAGAGAATAAAGAAAACTAAACACGAATACTAAATACGAAAAATTAAAAATGTTGCTCTATCAGACGACCGATACGCCGTATTTAGTAGACTGAATACGCTGTATTGATGTTTGATATCGAATACGCTGTATTGATTTTAAAAATTAGATACGTCGTATTCAAAGGGATGAATACGCCGTATCGGGTATTCAAACAGAATGTAAATAGTAGGTATCAAAAATACAAAAAAATAGTAAAAAATACAACAACACTTAGCAACTAATATACAAAATATCAGACTAATAAAAACTAAACAAAAAATACAAAATCTAATCTAAAATACTAATAAACAAGTATTAAACAAATTTCACTCCCTGGTAGCGACGCCAAAAACTTGATGTGTCATTTAGTATAGGTAATTATATTATCAAGTATTACTATTTATATTTTGTCGACTTTACCTATTAACTAACACTAACGGGCATTGTACCTGATCCATTATAGGTTCGTTGGTAAGTAGGGTGTCGATCACTAAGAGTGAATGTTAATACTTTAATTTACTAGTATTCTAGTTATCTAATGTCAGTTTTAATTAACCCTAACTAAACCTAAACTAACGCAAAGGAGGGTTTTCAGCCTGAGAGACTGGCATAAGTTTTGGTTTAATCTAAACTAATAAAGCGATGGATGAGATAAGGAACATGCACAAGCAGATAAACAAACGATAAAGAAGAGGTCAAGCACTTGTGTAAGGATAACGTATCAACCAAGTTTATTCAAATAAGATGTATGAATTATTTATGTGTGCAATGATTGTTCTACTTTTGTTGGTCGTATATCATTCTAATGCTAGGTGGTACTTCTCCCTAAACTCGAGGTTTGTTTAATGGTTGATCCTGTCACAATCAACCAACCCCGCATAAAGTTCACACCGTCAATTATAATCTATCTAGGTGACAATATTGAAACCTAGCTCATCGAGGCTTTACCAACTTATGCCCAATAGTTATCTATATACTGGTATTCTACAATCTACTAAACTACCAAAGGAAACAAAACGTTATTTGTAGTCCAAAGTCATCTTAGTCTACCATTTACTTAACCAAAAGTAAAACTAGGATTTTATTTGTAATCCTATATATAGATAAGTTGTATGTAGTATCTATCCCAGACTCTAGCCTATAGCCCAAATAACGATTAAGTTACAATGCTTTATTTGTAATCCTAGATCCAGTTGAATGACATATGAAAACATAATCAAGCAATCAACGGGTATGAAGTGATAAATATAATCGACATGCAATGAAAGAGTAAACAATCGATATAAACAAATCAAAACATTAAATTATCATAAACTTGGCTAATACCTATAGGTATTAGCCCATGATCCTTGTAACAATACATAGTATTATATTTAGAACGATTAAAGTTGGGTTTATAAAGAAAATGATACGCTAACCGAACGATTATTGCAAAGTATAATGATTACAAGAGTTTTCCTATGGAAATAATGCACTTGCAGGACCTTCTTGTCTTCTAAAATCGTCTGAGAATCATACTTGGTGGTTCTTGCTCTTCTATTGCACACTAAAAACCAAATGCTTGGTTTTCTATTTATAAGTTCTGAAATCTGGTCGATACAACGTATTGGAGGGGTTATTTATGGTATATCCGAGTCTTTAGCGTGGGCTCCACGATTATAATATTCTGGAACAATCTTTGACCGCCACTCAATACGGTGTATTGAGGTCTTCTGGATACAACGTATCGATAGAAAAATATGCTTGTTTCGAGTGTTGACTAAAGTTTCATATACGGTGTATCTGCTGATGTGGATATGACGTATTCTTCAAAGTCAGGCAATGGCCTTGAATTCGTCTAAGTATTAGAATACAGAGTATCTGTCTAGAATGATACGTCGTATTCTTCAGATTCAGTAGACTTTCTTAAACTTCTTTGTTTATGCTCCAAAACATGTTATTTCTCCATCTTTCGCCAATTGCTTGATAATAACTGAAATTCATAAAGATAAGCAATTAAGTATCAAATCTTATATAAATACTATAAAATGAGCAATATATGGGGGGATAAATGATGTTAATAATTAGACGTTATTTGATGTCATCAGTTAGATTACCATTTGGAGACTTGCAATTAGGGGTGTTAGTAGGGCCGGGTTGACCCGACTCGAACCCGAACCTGATAAAGCTTATCGGGTCAGGTTTAATCGGGTTAAAAAATCTTATCGGGTGGGTTTGACCCGAACCCGATAACCCAACAATATTATCGGGTCGAGTTCGGGTCAAATTATTTATCTAATCGGGTTATCGGGTCAACCCGATAAGACCCGAAAATGTGATATAACTTTTTCCAATACCGTTAAATAATCCCATAAATATAAAGTTTGCATAGGAGTATTGGTTTGTACTACTACTGTATCTTGTTTTTGCCACTTAATGGATTTGGAAGCACTGCTGCATCTTTTTTAACTTAAAATTTGCATGCGAATACTTATTTTGCAACTATTGTATTTGTTGTACCACTTATTATTTACACTTGTTTCCTTATTTTAGCTGTAACCATTGAAAAATAAAAATACAGTTTGTAATTTGCTAAGAATTTTATTTTATAACATGTATATAACTTGCATGTTTGTTAATTTATGTGTAGCTAAACTCAGTTTATATATAACCCGATAACCCGATTCACCCGACTCGAATGCCACCCGAACTAGATAACCTAATCGAGTCGGGTTGCGGGTGAGTTTTTAAAAATTAAAACCCGACTCCACCCGACCTGATAACCCGACCCAATAACACCCCTACTTGCAAACATGGATGAGTACACATATAATATATGTCAATCAATGCTAAATGGAAATTAATTGAATTATGCATACATAACATAAAGTTTTAAGGTTCACAATGCAATGTTTAAATGAGACATAAGTTCTTAAACAAATATATGTCAAGTTATTTGGGAGATCAACAAGTCTTTAAACCACACACGAATTAACTAAATGTTTCAATGGATTTGCAAGACATCACGGTTGCCCATTTCTTCATGAAGTTCTTTATTACCTAGAACTTTGTTCTAGTTTCTCTTCGTTGACGCTTTCCAGTCACGTAGGACTTGTAGGACATCTTATCACCAAATCTCATAATGGATGATAAGTGCTTAATTACACATATCTTTTACCTCCAAAAACGAGCTTAAATGACCAAAAACAGACAAAAACTGCCAAATA